>JAAXOA010001647.1:0-15275 GCA_036561885.1 Salina celebensis
TGTACAGTTGTGGAATACTGATGATGGAAAGTGCCACCAAACACTCCACAGAGAATCAATAACAAACGTCACACTAACCAGCACCCCTGGGAGAAAGGAATTGATACAAAAATAAATCTTGTACGTATAAAAAATAGCTTTATCAATTCAATGGGATGACCTTTTCCGCTGCTGTTGTTATCAGATTAGGAAAAAACACGTTCAAATTACCCTAGCGCAATTCCTGGTATTAATCACAGGGCCTTCATTGAAGGACGTATGTTCTCAATTCGAAACCAATGTCGTTTGGCTAATCTAATCAAAAGGTCCTTGTACCAGAAACAAAAATTCCAATTCCCCAAAATCTCACTACCAATTTACTATGAAAAAAAGTAGTTACAAGCTGTAAAAGTGCCTTAATGAGGAAACTTAAAAAATACAAAGTGGATTTTAACGACTTTGGATGCTCTCGTGAAAGTTTCAGGGACGATGAGAAAAATAATGTGAATGAAAGAAGAAGAGAGAGAAAAACGAAAAACATTTGAGAAGAGAGCTTAGATTGAGAGGAAAGATTAGTATAAAAACTTGTTTAACAACTTTCACCTGTGTCTCTTTCAGTCTCTTGAGGGAACCAGCAAGTCAATTAAGTTGACAATATTATTGGCAGAATTAAATCATCAGTGTCAAAAGACTGATATGATCATTTTTTTTGAAGAAAATAAACGTAACGTAAATGATGAAATCCATTATGTAGGAAAAGAAAACAAAATCCATTCCGCTCTATATATGCGGATCCTCTTACGACAACGGTGTCCAATGAGCCAAAAAAGTTTTCCAAGTCTAAACAGAACAGAACTTTGTAATAATTGGATTTTCTCTTTGGCTTATCGACAGAGCGAGAAAAAAAAAAGTATCCTTACAATTGCTAGAAAGAGAACGGATTTTTTTTCGGTGGAAAATTGCTTTGATAGTGGCAAAAAGGGAAGGACACTTTAACTGTTAGTGTTTTTTTTAGAAGAAACAAGGCCATTATCGCCATTTTTGTGTGACAAGGAACTACAGAGAAAGGTGGCGAATGGGGAAAATACACAACATCAGACAGGGATCATCAACACAGGAAGGAAACAAGAAATGATGGAATTGGCGATATAGATAATGTCTGTTTTAATGTAGTGTAATCAAGAAATCATGATCACTTTTAATGGGGAATGACATACTTGAGGAGAATAAAAGGATCTATTGGAGGGTGAAGTGGAAAACAAAAAAAGGAACTAAACTTTTTCGATGGCGACTCTCGTCAGGAAGAGAAAACTGAAAATGAGTTTGGGCAAAGAGAAAGTCATAAAAAAGGAGGGTTGTAGTGTGTGGTACTCCTTGTAATGGACAAAGTATTTCCGGCATTGTCCCCGATATATCTCCTTTTTTTTGCTCAGAAATGGGTAAGAATTTTCTCCAGGGAATTTATACCGATGAAATAACTGAAATGGGGCAATACGGGATTTCATAGGAATCAAGTGTTTCCTAGTCTCTTTGGGTTTTAATGGAACAATAACTTAGTTTATAGAATGTACAATCGTAAATATTTGCTAAATATGTGTGTTCTTTACTCCTTTTGGTTGCCGACCATTCCTAACATTCCACTGGATCCTGCCATAGGTCCTGACGTGAAGTAGTTCATTTCAGTGAAGGCATTCACGTACAGATACCTCGGAGGGCGAAATGAACGATCTCCACTCGCGACAAATGAACTCTCCATACATATCTTTGCCCATTTATCACCTTTACATGAGCCATAATAATTTCCCAAGATTTGTCGTAAAATTGGATTGTCCCGATGGCTCATCCTGGAGAAAAAGGACTCTTTATTAACATGAAAAGTTTCATACTAACAGCCTTTTTATCTATGAGACGTTATTTTCTTGAAGAACAAAAATTACCAAATTTGCCGCAATGGGTGCAAAAAGTCCTGTGAGTAAAGGGCATAGAATCTAGCCGTGATTAAGGGTACTTTGTTCTCATGCTTTGGAATGCAGATTCCAAGCACGGTTACAAATATTCGCCAGTTCATTTCAATGGCCCAGTTAAATGCAAACTCGTCGTCTGCTTTTTCATTCATCACAAGGTCGTCTACTTTCACACTCTCTTCTGTGCCGTTTTCAAGGCGCCTTTGAAGCGTTATGAAAACCGCTTGGTCGTCATCATCGTTGCGATAGAATTGCATAGAACTCACTTCCCTGTCACAGTGTTCAAGTGCATCGATAATTTGATCCCAAAATGCTACCTTCGGTTTCAATTTGGCCACCGGATCAAACAAAGTGGAAGGAGGAACTGTCCAATTGTTCGGAGCCATTGACATGTAGGTTTCATTGTAAATCTTTCCTTGGTAGTTAGCTGTCTGTTGCAGCTAGGCGGCTCCCGATAATAGGTTCCACCAAACCTGTTCCAGCAGGTTCTCCTAATACATCAGGGCAATTTGAAGTAATGACAAACATGATAGGAGTAATGTTAAAGTCATATAAGTAGTATAATACCATTCAAGTAGCCTTTGATTAATCGATTAATCTCGACAGGAAACTCAGAACCAATATATGGACATGCTTTTGTAAATATGTGTTCCATCAAACGAAAAATGTGAGCCCTCCACTGATCCTCTTCTTCCCAGTCCTTACCTTGGCCTTTCACATTTGTAAGCAGCTGCACAGCTCTTGTCGCGTTTGGTTTGATGCTTTTGCATGCTTCTAAATATGGATTAGACAATACAACTAAGTATTTGACATATTACAGGATCTAATTTTAAGATATAATAACTGACCATTTACGGTAGGCAACAAGTAACAGGCCTTAGCTTGCTTGTACTCAGGATCCGTGGGCTCATAAGGCGTTCCTTTCTCGTCCTTAGATGCGTCAGCGATTTCAATCATTGTATCAACGGAAATTCTCTCAAACGGATCACCAGGCGGAGCAACTGGTCCTGAAAAGCATCCAGAACGCTCCACGTGCTTGACTGCTGCAATCAACTCATCATGTGCTTTGATTAGCAGGTTTTTATACAACTTAAACCTTGCCGTTAGCGTTTCCACGCTTGAAATTGCAGGTGAAATTCGTTGCGTTTTAATTTTAATCATCGTGTTCACCAAAGCATATTCCTCAAGTAGCCTTTCATGTTCTCGGACAAGATTAGGATTGTACGGCTGGAAACGTCGATCATACTTAGCATTTGACAGACTATGCATAATGCCTAGCCTCCGGCCCGATAATTTGTTCAGTTGCATTTTTAAAACTTCCGAACGTCCAATTGCCGAAACGTTTTTTGCTTCATCACCACCGCCTTCGTTTGTCGTTGCTTCAGTAGTCGTTGTTTCAGTTTCCTGTTCACCCTCTTCATTCCCGTCGCCGTCTTTCCCCTTCATCCATCGCCTCTCTTTCTTTTTCTTACCAGAAGAAGATGATTCCTCTACGTCCTCAATCAATGCTTCCAAGGTTTCCCAATGGTCACCCAGTTGTTTCCCTACTTCGTTGACATACCAGTACAACTCCGAATACGCTGCTGCAAATGGCCATAGTATTGATAAACAGTTAGCCTTTGCAAGCTCCACTTCTGTTGCTCGCAATTCAGCAGGATCAATTTCACTCGTTGGTTTTTTCCTTTGTGTCGCAAGCTGCTCTTTCTTTGACTTGATGGAATATTCTGTACTGCTGTAGCTTGCTTTCAAAACCTCATTTGTAAAGTCCTCTCCCTCAAAGTAAATGTCAAAACGGGTTTTATCTCCAGTTTCATTAGTAGAACGACCCTTCACCCAAGGCGGCTTTTGAATCATTTCCCCCCAAAATGCATTCCCTTTCTCAGAAACAGTATAGTTTTTGAGGATATCACCAATAGATTCTTTTAGAGCCAAATACTCTTCCTTTTTTTCGCGAATTATTCGCAGTTGATCTTCGCTAAAATCAGGATATCGAAGGCAGCCAATAAAGTGCATTTTGCTATCTGCTAACAGAGCTGTGTACACTTGGTCTGCCAAAAGAGCAAGCTTTTTGTCCTCATCCTTCACATCTTTCCAACGTTCCGTTTCACTTGCTCGGAATCTGGGCCCATAAACGGAGCCTGTGTCCTTCTCACTATCATGACGGCCACTGTCCTCCATATACTTTGTTCCAGCGTACAACGGGGCTTTACCGTTTGCTCGACTAGCCACAAAGGCATCATTAGGTATTTTTAAATTAATGAGCCCTTTTGGATTTTGACCAAGTTTGTGTTGTACGTCAAGCTGGCAAAACATTGGTGGATAGATCTCAAACGGTTTGTTCATACTGCTCCGGTGCTTGTTTTCGTGGAGAGTTCGCTCAATTACATTTTTGTTGTCTAATCGGATTCGGAGACGAGCTCGCTCCGAACCTTTCTCTACGATACATTCTCCATCTGTGCCAATCATTATGATCGATGTGGCGTTCACATAGTCACCATGTTTTTGGTCGAACGTGGGCGCGACAAACATTTGCATTGCGGGGAGTCTGAAGTCATGGGGATGACCAATCAGTAAAATGGACAAAAGCTTTCGAAATACAAAAAAAAAGTTTGCACAAATTCACTAGAAATTCCTTCAAATTCGCCTTCAAGAAAGTTCAAAAGATTGAAATAAGTTGTATACCGATTTTTTAGGAAAATCTGCTCGCAGACCATTGTTAGAGCTTGGATTGTACAATTCGCAATGGTGGGGTGTCCAGTGTAGTTCGCCAGCTTCATAGACATCACCCATGACAGATGTTTTCGCATAATACATCATAACTCTGGTTGCAAAAAAAAAGTATAAAGTAAGTAAAATAGTCCTGGAGATTTCATGTTAGGTAAGGTAACCCATAAAAGATTGTACAAGCCATTGGTGCAAACATAAATATCCTTTTGTCCAGTGAGGTCAATGAAACCAGGGCCACGATCACGAACTATGGCTCCATTTCTTCCCTTTTTGAAAACTCGGACNCTCCATTTCTTCCCTTTTTGAAAACTCGGACGTACGGCATATATAACTTTTCTTCGCTACAAAACGGCTCCCAGATGGAATATCCGAGGATCAGTTGAAAAGTTAAACAGAAAAGAAAATATGGTTCCAAGTCCATTTGTAGTGCAACTATTTTACAACTAACAAAGAATTGTATTCAGACCAAGGTCTTTGTTATGACTGCGGTGGTTGGATGCAAGTAAAAAAATATTCATGTATTGTTCTCATGTTTACATAAACCCCATTAACTATTGAATTGTGACTTATGCATACGAAGGCCAAATGGCTTGTTTATCAAACAGGCAAGGATGATTTAAAACTGCGTGTAACTGCCTTGCCTTTTTATGTCTCTGACTCAAAAAAATACATTCACGTGTATTTGTGGGCTCTATGGAGACCTGTTTATACCCATATTTTTCATTCCATTCCGCACCGGAAGGGAAAGTTGTTAATAATTTCATCAAAAAATATATTTTTTAGTGTTAACAACTTTTTCCATGGCAAACAGGATATTACTTGGGTGTTAATGACCATTAACCGAAAACCTGCAAAGTCCCGACTTTTTTTTCTAATGATAAAGTCTCATCTTACCCCAGACAAACTCCCGTGTAGTTGTGAGTCGTGACTGTCATAAATACAACCTAAATGGTTTTGATGAAAACTGAAAGGCGAACGTTAATGGGTCATGTTTCATTCTATAATCGCATTCTATACATGTGAAAATATTATTGAGACACAAACAAAACGATTTTTGAAGGGAAGCAATGTGACGAGGTCGACAAACCGACATATTTTCCTCCACTTAGTTCCGCTATTAGTCTAATAATTATTGCCCATTTCCCATTTTTCACGAACATAACACGTCCAGGAGTCTCCTCCTTGTATTCTCCCAGTACCATACGCTTCTATTTTGTCCAGCATATAAAATCCATTTTGGAAGCCGACAACCGCAAAAAGCCATGTGTGAGCTTGGAACGAGCTTCGTTTATTTTCCAAAAATAACCACAAAAAGTGATTTCACAGTGTACCACCTTCATCTCTCTACCATTCTACACCGGTATCTCTCTATTCCCTGAATATTGTCCTTTGTAGACACACGATTATTAGTCTGACCTGGTGTTTTGCCAACAGACCATCATACTTTCTAACTACATACAATTTTCTCAACCTGGCTATTATATACTTTTTTAGATCATATCCTTACCCTTATATGCGAGATCGCTTTAAAGTGAAGAAAGCCAGATAAAATTGCAAGTTTCTGGATTCATCCTTGTATTTGTCCAAGCACCGGATTTACTTTTCAATGGAAGAAACCACCCCTCCAGTTATTTATTCCGCGATATGACCCTTTCTCCGTAAAAAAAACATGCAACTTGGCCACTTTTTTTTGGGGGGTTTCTTCACAGTTTCCATCATATCACATTCAATTTCAACTAATACCTAATAATATTCTGTGCAGTTTTCTCTCGTGTGCTTTCTACCAAGAGAATCCCTTCGTCGTTTGCTGTCTTGATCGTATTTTTGTGTGCCTGGATGATGAAGGCATTTGATTGCTTTCTCTCAAGCTAACCACCCAAAGCCAAGGAATGGTTTTTTTTTTTTTGCTCCATGCAATTTCACCTGTGTAGTAGTATGTGTCCTTTCTCCTTATATTTCATAAAATGGCTGTTTTTTGGAAAATGATAGCAGAACATCAGACTTGCCTTGGGGCTCTCTCATCCTGTTTCCGATGATGGAAATGACTCGACTTGACTTCTTACCATAGTTGTATTATTTTCCTCACAAACAATATTACAGTTCCCCACACCGTTTTTATATCTACTTCCTCGTTTTTCTTGTACACCTCACAAATAAGGCCTGAGATTCACAAAGGAACGTCAACTGAATTTGAAACAAGCTGGAGTAGCTAACACACGTATCAAACGAAACTTGATTCATTTTTTTTCTAAACTAGATTTCAAACACACATCAAGCTAGGGACACATGGCGTGGATGAAATTTTGATGGCGATACATTTAATTTTATCATGGAGACCCACTCGCTGTCATAAAATTGGGTAGCATACGTTGACCTTATTTTTCGGTAATTTCATCCGCAAAAAATCCCGTACATTACGCTGGCTACGAGAAGTTAAATTGAAACAGGCCCTGGAGTGCGGAGACAACAAAATTTTTGATGAGAGTGAAAGTTGCATAAGATCTCTAAGAGGAAACTAAAAGGCGAAAGAAGATGGACCATGAGTGCCAAATACATCGACACAATTTAATTCGGCAAACATTTGCTTACGAAAAAAATCCTAACTTTGATATTTTTGGTTGATGACTTGATGTACGACACACAGAAAACCAGAAATAGAGCGTTTCTCCTTGCGAAAAAAAATCTACTTGGAATCGTGGTCCATTATCTATTGCTCCTCGTCGTATTTAGGTTTCAGATGATGTTTCTCTTTCCCATGAGTAGTGTTTTCTCCCTGAGAACCACTTGCAATCAGACCCGTCCAATTTTCACTTTTTTCTAGTTTTCGTTTAATTTTTGAGTCTGAACCTCTTCTCCAGTCAAGTGCACCCTTCATGAAAAACTATATGACAAATGTATAATGTACAATCGATGACATATGTGCGTCTCTCTGTGCTTGGTGCGTAACACTATGTTTTACTGCAGTGGCAGTGTACTCGTAAGTTGGACAAATTAAAGCTGTTGTAGATAAATGAAGAGAGACTTTTATTTTCCTAAAATAGACACATATATATGTACAGTAAAACTATAAACTAAAAACGTGGTACTTTCGTATTTACAAGGAGACAATTTTGGTTGTGCCTCCTTTCGCCAAGACTTCATCATCTTCTCGTTTTACAGTGTGTAGAGTACGATACTTTCTCCGCTAACAAGGAAGGATCTTGTTTCAACAGACTTTGGCAATTATTGGTGGTATTTGCCAAAAAAAAGTTTAATCCTTGATGACATGAAGAAAAACTGTTGAAGGCAACGGCTTAGTTTTTTTTCGTAATATTTACATTCTTTTGTGACTTCATGCCTTTTCTCCAAAGGCTACACAGTATATATGTGTATGTGGACATCGCATTTGCCGTTTCACTGGTAACGGTTAGCTTTCCCTTTGAAATTGACTGAAATTAGAAATTGAAAGAAAAGAAAACAAGTTTAAAAAGTGGGTCAGAAAAGCCATTAGGCATCTTCAAGGGAAAACCAATGAAATGAAAGTCTCAAATGGACATGTAAACAATAGAGTAAGTGAGGGATGGTTTCAATAACACAAAATCCTAACAACCAATTAAATAGTCTTTCTATCGTTTATATCAGGGGAAATAGAGAAGTTGACGCAGATGAGAAAATTCTCCCGAAAACTTTGACATTAAGCTGACTAGCTCTGACAGTATGGGCAAAAGTAAAACCAATTTAGTTTGTAGGCTTAGAGAACCAGATTTCTAGCGATTCTCCAATATACCAAGGCCACTGTGTACTTTCTCATCAAGGAAGTTCACGCTCACATCAGTGGTTTAAACAGTTAAAAAGTTTCTCCATGATTGATGTTAACTCTTTTCCCGAGTGTCAAATACAACTCAGGTGAGCATATCAAAAGACTGATTTACTACAATTTATTCTTACACTAGCCCTTCCACAGGCTTTATCATGACTACTTTTCTGAGACGGAGTTTAGTTAAGAGATTTCTATGCGGATTTTTATAGCATCATTTTAAAACACACAAAAGGTCGGTTATATCATTACATTACAGACGATGATGATCATCATCATTCTGCTCCGCATTGTCATCTGCCAGTAATCTGCCTTAAATTGTCTCTTTAAGAATCTCTCCTCCATAAAAAAAATGCTACTCAAAGACTCCTATTTAGTACTATTTACCCCCTCTCCAACTACCCACACGTATTTACACCCTGGAAATTTCTCACGCTCATCGTTCGGATTCTAAAGTTTGTTAGTTTGTTAACGACATACTATCACCCTTTTTTAACCTGCCAATTTCACAAATATATCATGCTAAAGTACCTTCATTGTAGGGAACCAATCATTCTCTCTTTTTTGGCCGTGCAATGAAGCCTCTTTGATGATGACTCCCAAACGATAATATTGTTTGGAACTAAGTTTATATGATATTCGTTTCATGATCATCATCAACCCAAGTGCCATCAAAATATCACTATCATTTTTATGGTAACTGTAACTGGGTATTATGAAGACCATCATTTTCTGTGCATATCATCATGACACAGATGATTTTCAACAGTGAGAGGGCTGCAACAGCCATTTGATAATGTTTTATGATAGCTGCCAAGAAAACGCGACATGGGAACCTTTAAAAAATTTCTCAGGCTTGCATGCATGCATCTTTCTTATTTGCATTAAATAAGAAAGGTGTAAACCAACAGCTGGCAACACTATCACAATCGTTTTATCATTTTCATCTTTCCCAGATTGCATACTTTCCATGAAAAAAAAACTTCACCAGCTAAAGAAATCTTCCTACCCTTCTTAACATCTTAAACTAAATGCAATAACATCCCTCGCCATTTTCCATACTTGTATGCACTGCAGCTCGTGCACATTGTAATATTCCACAAGAAAATCGAGTTTTACGATGAGAAGTTGCTAGCGTGAAAAAATTATCCCTAGGAATTCTTTCCCCTCCTGGATTTCGTTTTCACCTTGGTTTCACGCATAATTTTCTCACTGGGAACGAAATCAATCCTATTCCATATACATATATCCGTTCACCTTTTACTATTTTCCTGTCCATCTACAAAAATTATTTCAAGAAGGGCGCTATCCTACATAACAAATTGTTATTATCACAAATTGTTGAAACGTTATACCTCAGTTGTAATCGATACACTATTTTCTGTCAGGATGCAAAGATATTACTTTCATTCTCAAACTATAAAGAAAGGATATGAGTTTTTTTTATATCCTTCACACTTCAATTGGTAAATATCGATTTATTCCTCCTGTTGTCTACATGTCAGTAGTCAGTGTGTCCTTATTTGAATGTCATGAGTCCCCATTATAAAAAACATCAACCTTTTTGAACTATAAAGCAAAGCACATAGTAGTCAAGCTGACAACGTTTTTCTCTTCAAAAAATGTAATGTGTGTTATATGTGCTCAATCTTCATTTCAAACCAAGATGAAAAGAAACGATGTGACGAAAGCACTTTTCCCAATATCTTCCTCTTCAAAAGTCTTTTATTACATTTTTTTCAGTCAAGAAACATTAGACCGTGTGGGAAGAAAGCACCCAATATTATTTTTTCTGTCTCGTTTTAAAATCTTTTTGTAGGAAACCCTTTTCCCATGGAGTGTCAATACAACCATAATATTTGACGATTCTCTCAGATATCTGTTTGTATAATATTTTTGTCCTTAGCCAAACGTCCTTTCTATAGCATTTTCACCCACGTCATCATCAAAGTTGTCTTGGCACTACACTTCATTTGTTTTCTCCTAGTTTTGGGTCGTTGCTTCCCTTCAAGTCGCCCATCACGAGGAGCCCATAAAGACAAACAAAAAATCAGATAAAAATATACGGTCCTGGTTTGTATGTTCCTGAAATACGCAATTGCTTTTTTTATATGTTGTTCTTACGAAAGATACGTGTTCCAGTCAGCCTTTCTTGTTTTGATGAATGAGACAAGATTCTGGGTCCAATAAACTGTCTTTTCCTGTGGTTTCTGCCATTCTTACCAGATAGATAGACTACTTTTTTGCTGCACAAACAGATAGAATTGGATCATCGTTTTGCCTAAAAACGTAAAAACTTTCCCCATGAAGCTTTCCCTTCGTCTATTTTTTACGTCCATCATGACCATGACAGAGGTCGACATTGGCTTTCATTCTTTATAAGAATCTGACAATATTTTGGTACATATATAAGGATCAGAAAAAAAAACGTTCATTAGATAATGGCACCCTTGTCCTTTTTTATTACAAGACGCATTCCATGAATATAAAGGAATCGAAGAATTTTGTGTCATCTTGTGACAGATTAAAAGCAATAGGTCCTTAACTTTGTTTTTGGCTAAATACAATAGTGCATTTAGAGTAAAGTAACCAGATTCACACCATCCAGTGATCCATCTTTTTCTCTGCCGGACCAAGACGGATGTCACCCTAAAAATCTCATTTTAGTTAACTTACCCAGCTCATAAAAAACAAGTTTGTTTCATTTTATGGTCCTTGTCAAAGTGATTGGTCCCGGTGGACCATTGTGTGTCGTTGCCTTCTTTTTTTACTACTTTCTTTTTAGTAAACATGCGTGTGTTTCGCAAACACCAGGAGTCTACAGTTGAGAACGGATAAAGTTGGTAATATTATATTTTCGGGGTAGACTCACTTTCTCATCTATATTGTATTTGTTCCGGTTAAAAGATACGGTAGGGGATGAATACGAGCAGATATTATTTTGTCGTAAAATATCCCATTAAAAATTTACTATTCCAGGAAAAAGATTGTGCATATCCTACCCGTGCGGATATGTTGCAACCACGCAAAAAAAAGGCACAAGGACAATCTCTTATGATGAAAGTAAATATTGGAGAGCGCGCTACAAAAAATTCTTCCGCTTACGCAACTTGGCATAAAAAAACTTTCTTGGAGACTAATGCCACAACGTAATATGTATAGTTCCTTGAACAATCAAACTGGTTGAGTCAAGCTTACAGATTACAGTTTGCTTTGGTAGTTTTCTCTGAAATATTTTTCCCGGGTGGTTGCGTTTTACGATAGAAAGTTTCAAGAATGACAACACAAAATCTGTCAAATTAAAAGTGGTAGATGAATGACAAGTTTGTCTACTTGTCTACACACAAACACACATGGTACTTGGCACCCATGAAAGTCATGTTGCTATTAAACTAATAGCTAATAGTAATAAACTGCTCTAGAATGTACACAATACGGAGGAAGTATTACTGAAGTTATTAGATAAGAACTTGGAAGAAAACACATATACGGAAGTGGATTAAATTTCGTTCATGGAAAAGTAAAAAAAAAAACATCCAACTTTAATTGATGATTTAAAGAGTTAAGAATTTGTTACAATCAAAAAAGCTGTTGTTTTGCAATTTTCCAACTCAGTGAATAGTTCAATGCTAACTTGATAACTACTACAGGCTTTAATTTTGCATCTATAATTCCATGGTTTGTCTTTGTAAAAATCTATATTATTCCCAACCATTACAACTTCGTGGAGAAACTTAATGGAACGGGTGAGCTGAAAAATTCCAATTACGTATTTCTGTTGGTTTCCTTGATCAGTTCAGTTGATTCACGGAAAAATCCTAATAATGCTGAATATTTTTCCATTTTCCGTAGCATGAATTTGAAACAAATTTACCAAAGGAACTCAAATGAAGGGACAGTCGACAGGCAAATGCGTAGAAACAAGATACGCCTAATGTCGCCTATTCCACATGTAAGATGTTAATAACATGGCAACAGATCATCAGTCACCTCTTACATTTCCCTTGTAATAAGATAATTATGCACACACAAAAACCATTCCTCTTTCCCAAAATGATCCATTAAACTTTTTTTTCATTCCATTTTCTAAACCGGAACTTATGTGTATCACACAACCAAACTGGCATACCATAAGTCTCCAAAAAACTGTATTTTGTCAACCATCCAAGAAAAAAACAGGTCCATAAAAAACAACAAAAGTCTGCTTAAGCTTGAAAAAATCTCAATATGTATTCCTATTTTACATTATCATCTTGTAATGACTATAATACCCCGAAAATGTTTCTTTTCTCTTTTTTCACATAATACTTAATAGTCAGTGTTAAGACACCAAACAATGGATGTGTTTTTATAAAGCTATTTCAATGGCAAAAAGTTTCGTGCTCGTCTAACTGTGACTACATTAGCTTTCCTCTGAGGCGAAACGAACCAAGAGGTCAAATGAAGGAGAAAGGAAGATCATGTGAAAGTCCCATTCTCGTCTTTTCGATTCATCCAGTTCATCATGACTCATTCACGGACTAAAAGTCACCGTGTGTTTTTTTAGATAATGCTGAGGAATTTGGGTGAAAACAAAATCACGTTGTTTGAAAAAACGAACGTTTTTTAGCAACCACCAAAAAACAAGACAGTGATAACGATTACAAGATACTCAAACTGATGTTACTCATAATGAGATGCAAAACTCGTAAAAGTTCCATTAGGTAATGACTCTGGTAATTTGGCTAGTCGCCTTTTTCCATTTTTCTCTCCAGGGTGACATGGAAAGTTTAACTTTGGTTAAAAAAATCGGTGGAAAAATGTGTGTCCCGTCTTTCCAACCTGTTTGTTTCTTGAAAATGGCTAGACTATAAGAAAATTTAGCTAATCTGCAAAGAAGCGCGGTGAGTAGAAAACACGTAAAATTGAGCCAAGCCAAAAAAGAACAAATCCATTTGGATTAAAATCCCTAAAACTTTATCATTTCCAGTTTTCCCCTGTTTCTCCCAAGCTACGCTAAGAGATTGAGCCTTTTCTGAGTTAAATAGTAAGTACACAAACTCCAATCCCTATATTTTTTTCCCTTGATGACAATGGCCTTTGTTAGGACTTTCACCAACAAGCTACGCTAAGAGATTGAGCCTTTTCTGAGTTAAATAGTAAGTACACAAACTCCAATCCCTATATTTTTTTCCCTTGATGACAATGGCCTTTGTTAGTACTTTCACCAAAGCTATCTTTACAGTAACCCTATAAACTTAATTTTCATGGCAATAATTCCAGGAAACATTTTTGGGTCTGCTGGATGTGAACTTATATATCTTCATAATATATACTTTATATCCTTTCCATATTCAAATCAAGTAAACCTACATTTTCCTCTATAGAGTCTATAACTCCTGCCCAAAGCAAACTTTTCCGTTTTAACAGTCCAAATTTTGTATCCTCTTTTCCCATTTTATCTTTTAATTCTTTTGCACTGTTTTCATGTAATGTGATACTATTGGCGACAACGATTACATTTGGCTTGTAAAGTATACCGCTGCAGAGTTGCCTCCAGTTAGCAAATGGAAAATTGAACTTATAAACCATACAGCTTGTTTAGATGTAAGCTTTAGTCTTTTTCATTGCCTGTTTTATATCTCTTTCCCTGATTCCCTCATGTTTTATCCACTTTCAATCTCGCTTATTGGTAGGCATACTATGTGCAGATTTTTTTTTCGGGGGCAAATTACACCGATAGTTTTTGCTAGTTGTGCATGTATACTAATCGTAAAAAGGACTGCGGATATATGTATGTACAAAACCATTCCCACAATTATGTCAATCAAGGGATTAAATTTGTGTTTACTACTGCAATAATACACATTATTGCGATTGCTACTTTATTTCCTTCCATGCTGTGTTGGCACAGATTTATGTTGATTATTCCTTTTTATTTTCACCATCTGCAGTTTTACTGGCGAGTAGTGTTATCAACAGAGCGCTACAGAATAGGCGTCAATGCACTCATAAAATCCTTTGCATTCTTAAAAGGTTCTGTTGTGCTTTATCATTTTTAGAAATGAAATTAACAAACATTTTGGGCATATTGCAGAAAAGTGAATTAAAATCCAGAGTGTCTACGTCTAATGACATTGCTTAACAATTTTCACTGAGAGATGCCGCTATAATTGCGTCCAGCTCAGTCAAGGACAGCTTGACGCTTCATTTCTAGTGTTACTTTCGTACTGGCTCAAAATTCGATGTGATTCGATGTGGAACTGATTTGATCGATGATTCATGATCGACCATGAGTTTTATACACAGTTGTTGTTAATTGGTATTGAAAATATGTATATCTTATCTGTACCAAGTATAGGAAAAAGCAGAGGACATAATGAATCTGATCGAGAAATATTTGACAGGATTCTGATAAGATAAGGATTTGTACTCGCAGCCTAAACGTGAGGCACAAGCTTAACAAATCATATGAATGCGTAACAGTGCCAGTTATCAATTCGTAGTGCCGATTAATCGGGCTGCACCAATCGATTATATTCCATAATGGCAACATTTATTTCATCATAACATGGATATTGACTAAAAGCAACTATTTTATTTAATCAAAATGGCAGCACGGCGACTACATTATTTGATATACGTAACAATATTTAACTGTTGCCTATTTTTAATTGCGTGTGGAGTCGCATTAGGGACTAACCACTGGTTTACCGTAACAACTAACGGTGATGTGAGCTTAATTGGAGGTGTGAACGCCAGCTACGGTTTATTTGCTGGAGTAAAAACTAAGACCGCGGTCTCCGGAGTACGGCTTAGATATGATCTGA
>JAAXOA010001648.1:0-15275 GCA_036561885.1 Salina celebensis
ACTGCCTACCCACCGCCTTACTTGCCATAACTCCCAATAGTAGGTTTAGTAGCCAAACTTTAAGCACAAACACTCACCAACCTTTCTCTCAAACACACTAATATTTAGCGAAATATCGCACCAAAAATGCAACCTGAACAAGTTTTCAAAAAACTCACTGAGAAAAAACAAATAAAGTGCATCCGCTCGGGTGGAATGATAAGACAACAATAGTTATAAAAGAAACAAAATATGCTATGCATGCTCACGCGCGCCGCGCATTGCCTTGTTCAACTTTTAGCGCGACCGCCATTTCTCAAATCACAGCGCGCGCTTAATTCTGAGCTTGCTACCCCCAACCCGCTGTCAAACTTTATACCATCGACAAAACACGGAATGGGCAACTAACATT
The DNA here is from genome assembly GCA_036561885.1 of Salina celebensis. Taxonomy (NCBI): domain Eukaryota; kingdom Metazoa; phylum Arthropoda; class Collembola; order Entomobryomorpha; family Paronellidae; genus Salina; species Salina celebensis. Next base: position 392 of record JAAXOA010001648.1, read on the forward strand.
TCGGCCGCGCTGCCACTGCCAATTTTTCATCATAACTATGGTTGCCTAACCATCCCAGTTTTAGGGCCTTGGGGGTATAGTTGTTTGCCAACAGGTGTATGTAGTAGTAGTAATAGTTGTACTATCAAGTATTGCTTTAAAGATGGCAAACTGGCAGGGTTACTCCATACATGCCCAAATTTTAGTTGCCTAACCAAAACCTTGTCAAGTTGTCAACGCTGTGCATCTTGCTTACCCTCTCCATAAACACTTTTTTCCCTTACATCTCACCAATATATTATATTGATCACCAGTTTTTAGGACTCCGGCACCCTTGCCTCACACGCCGACCTGCCAACTCACCAACAAATTATATTGTACGGAAAAATTTAGGAGATTGTGCCCGTAGGGACAAGCATGCCAAAAATTTGGTCGCCTCTGCGTGTTCACTTACCCTCCAAGTATTTCGCTACCAAACCAACGTATTAGACACTTTGATGGACACAGTCCAGTGGCAGTCCTCTTTCCATAACCAGTTGCCAACCTGCCTAAATGTTGTAAAGGCAGCCCCCAGTTGGACACGCTCGCCCCTGCTGCAACCTTGCCCCTATTTTGGTTGTCTAACCGAGACATTATCCAGTTGTCATAATAAAGTTGGACGGTTAAATTGTCCTTCCTACCCTCACTCCAACCCTCTTCTCTTGCCCTCCAACTCACCAATTAATAGTTTTGGTCGCCATTTTTTGGGTCTCATCTACCTTTGCCTCCGATACCAGAGAAGAACGGTTGCCCAACCCAACTACTGGTGTTGTTTATTTCCCAAGATTTGGCTAGTGCTCACGCCATCCAATATTTTACCCCCACCTTCCATGCCGAAACATGGGATGGTCAGCCAAAGTTGGGATAACACTGTCGGCTGAGAAATAGTTGCCATAATTATGGAGGCATGACCTAAATTTCGGCTCTTTGTCGAGTAACCCAAATCTACCGGCTATTTCTACTCACCAGTTCCTACTCACGGCAGGAAATGCCATAGACCGTCTACGCCCACATGCCAAAACATGGGGTGGGCAGCCAAAGTCTGGGGACGTTTTCCGCTGCGCAATTGTCACCACAACTCAGGTTGCCTAACCCAAATTTGGGCACTTTGGGGAGTATCCTCATCCCGGCATTTATTTGGCGACGTTTAGTTTCCTAGCTTCAGCTAGTACTCACGCTAGACACCACGAGAAGGTAGTCGCCATATTGTCCAGCATATTGGTTTTTTTTATGTTTTATTGCCCATCGTTACATTGATATAATAAACAGTACAATTTTGAAAATACATTGACTGAATCACAACTTAAGTAACTTATCATCATCATCAAATAAATCATCACCAAATAAATCAACCGGCCATTCATCTTCATCCTGGCTTTCTTCGGATTCAGGCTTCTCTCCTTCATATTTTAACTTGATAGTGGCTGTAAACACCTCGCTTCTAATCTTGTCAGAGAGCAGCTCCATGGCAATGACCCAGGGAACCGGATGATCTTCAAAATCCCCTGTGAGATGACGATTACGATTCCCAACATCCCAAGTCAAGCCTAATTACATAATTACAGTTAAGAACCGAAATCAGCATGTTGAATTTTGAGCTCAACCAGGCACTTACATGGTAGTGACATGGTCCGATTCAAGAACTTGATGTCAACAGCAATGGAATACACGCCTTCTCCATGGGAGTCTCGCATCTTGGTCAAAACGCCGTTCGTGTCGAAAGCATCCATGGTGACCTTAAAGTTGGGTTTGTCGTCCGTTTTACTGCAAAAAATCTCCATTTGCAGCCGCAACTCCCTGTAAAACCCCGAAAAAAGATTTTAATTTTTTGAAAAACTTGCTTGGTTCCTTTCAACCACAAGTGCAAGAAGTAGCAACCTCACCCTTTAACTGACTGAAAAGAAATTTCCACCCCCCATCCTAAGTGGATCTGGAACTCGCCATAGTTTGGTTCTTTAATGGATGGTGGCATGTCTTGCTTCGGGCTCAAAGGTGCGTCCATTACCACCATCCACTCGCTGCCTGCAATGCTGCTCACCATGGTCACCACCAGTTTGTGTCACTTTTGGTAAATACACTTGCCAACTTTTCACCAAAACTTCCAAAATAAACTAAAATAGTCGCCAAAATCTGTGAAACTTCACGGTGAGAGAGAAAAATAAAAATCACTGAGCAAGAACACAACTGAGCCAATCAATCAACAAAAAATTAAACCAAAATGTATTTGCTTGGCTATCTATGTACGCACTCTTCCCGCGCGCGCCAGTTTAATTTACCCGCCTAAAAATTTCCATTGCGCAATGCCCCACAAAATGAACCACTCCACCACCACCCCGAAACATTAGATTGGCAACCAAGTTTTTGGGATCGCTTCCCCAGCACAATCGTCACCATTACTATGGCTGCCAAACCAAGGTTTCGGCGACTTGGGGAGTATACGTAAATTTAGCTCATGCTCAAGCTTTTACTTTGGACCTTCCATGCCAACACGCCAAAACCCGGGATGGGCGACCCAAGTTTGGGAAGCGCCGTCCCCAGCGCAAGCATCACCATAATTATGGTTGCCTAACCAAAATATTGGTGTCATGTTGACTGCCCGTCAGTATTGCGTGACCACCCCCACCAAACCCAATCAGTATTGCGTGTTTACCAAACTAGAAACAACACAGTCCGAAAGCAGTCCTCTTTCCTAAACCAATTGCAAACTTGCCCAAATACTGTTTAGGCAACCACAGTTTGGACACGCTCGCCCCTGGTGTACCCTGCCCCAATTTTGGTTGCCTAACCGAAACATGGGCAACCTGGCAAATTCAAAAATTGTAAGTGTTAATTGTCCACATCTTCCTTTCTGCCTACACTCCTACACGTCAATTAATTATGTTGGTCACCATTTTTTTGTGACTTCTGAACCTTGTCTCCGACGCCCATCCCTCCAGCTCACCAAAATATTAGATTGTACACCAAAATTTAGGAGATTGTCCCCAAGCATGACAAAAATTGTTCGCCAAACTATGTGTGCGGCTGGCTGGTTGTCAGTATTGGTTCCCTACGCGTGATCGCTAACCATCCAAATATTTTGCAACCAATTGTACATTTTGGAAACTCGGATGGACACAGTTCACGCGCAGTCCTCTTTCTTTAACCAGTTGCCAACTTGCCCAAATGTTGTTTAGGGAGCCTAAACTTGGACACGCTCATCCACTTGTGCACAAACTTGTGGTTGCCTAACCGAAACCTGGTCAACTTTGGTTCAAAACAAAATCAGGCTTATACAACAAAATTTTTGTTATTGTACCCATCAGGGAAAGCATGCCAAAATTTTGGACGCGAATCAAAATTATTGGCAAAATTGTTGGCAACGTGGAAGGTCATACATGAAATTCACCCTACACACAACTTGCCCACCTACCCAAATGTAGTTTGGGCAGCCAACTTCTTGGCTGTTTTCCCTCTGTTGTACACTTGCCTAAATGTTGGCTGCCTTCCTCCAATATTGGCAAGTTGGCAGTTGGTAGGAGTTTGGGGGTAACTAACATTTTTGCTAAAATCTACCAGTCATGTTTCGTTTGCCCACACACAATTTGGGTAATAGGTGAAGTTTAGTTTCTAATTCTAATAAAACACATTCAAATGGCATGTCCAGCATATATTTTTTACAAATTTTTATTCATTTGACAAAAAACCAGATATAATTCAAAGAGTACATATATTTAAAGCATAACATCGACACCGGTCACCGCCACTAACAAAAATTAAACTTGACTAAAACTAACATTCATTTCAATAATAAAACAATAAAAAAATTCTCAACAACATAAAAATCCACTCTTCTTTCAACCTTCTAGCGGGTAATTAGTGTAGACACAATAATTGTACAAATGTGTCTCCAAATTCAAATTAAAGGCCTTCTCCAATGATGCAAACTCGGAAACAGGGTCTTCGATGCGTCTCATGATACTTCTCACAAAATCTTCATTGACCTCCGTTCCGTACCGTTGCATCTGTAATTGAAAGTAAATTCATATTAACCAACTTAAAAAAAACCAGTGCATTAACAAGAAAAAACATTCACAATTGCTTACATATTTTAGTGCAACATTCTTTGAAAAGGCTCGTTTGGATATCTTTTCCCCTTCGTCTTCTGCATTAGGGGACAATTCGAAGAGCAACGCTTTGATCCTCTCTTTCTTTTCCAGTTGCAGTTTCTGCTCAGCTTTGGCGTTGCGTAACTCTTCCTCTTGTTGTGATTGTTTCTCTTTTCGTCGGGCCATCAAAGGTGCAGCAGATGGGTGAACTGGAGAGATAATGCCTTCCGTTACTTCGCCTGACAGATCTACATAAAAAATCAACAAATATGGATTCTTATTATTATTGTTATTATCATCATAAGAGAGGAAATGTTATTGCAATCGCCTAGTTCTTACTCAAAAATTCCGTGTACAGGACTTCGTGCTTGTCGCTTGGGCTTTTGTCGTCACTTGTCAGATTCGTTTCCATCTTTTCTTCTGTGCCAGAGTCTGAATCGGGCATCACTTCCTTGCCTTGGTCCTCTTCCGCTGTTTTTACATCCTGTGGTGGTTCGGTTACATTCTTGGGTTGCTCAATATCATCCTCAGGCTTCTTTACCTCTTCCTGGGTTTTCTCTTGATCGTCGTGTCCTTCTAAATCCTTTAAACCTTGCAGTAGTTCCTCCAAGTCCTCCCCTTCCAGTGGCATGCTCATTTCTACCCAAGCCTTGACTCGTTCGTCCTCATCAGACACACTGATGCAGTTCGGATCAGTCCCATCATTCGTCGTCATGGTTACATCGGGCCGACTGGATTCTTCGGATGAATCACTGGTTACAGGCGCATCATCATCTCCATCACACTCACTCAAGTCGGGCCAGTACAAGTAATCTTCAAAGTCTCTTAGTTCACATTGGCGACCAAGGCGTAACACGTGATCCAGACATTCCAAGGCATACATGTTTCCCTTCAACGCTTGAAACATTTTCAAATTTAGGCGTGGCTCGGACGAAATTAACACAATCGTGTCCCCGGTCATTTGCATCGGGTTTGAGACCAGGTTCCCCCCATATATCTATAAAATAACAAAATAAAAAAACAATGAAATTAATATTATTCTTGACAAACCTCCGAAGTTTCGGTTCGGCAACCCAAATTTGGGCGAGAACAGGCACACCGTTCTGCACGCCAAATGTTTGGCTGCCAAACTTTTGTTTGGGCAAGTTGGCAGACAAAAAAAAACAAAATTACCTTAATCAAGTATTCCATCTTTAGTCCTGTTGCAATATCCTCATAGTTGGAGTGGGCCTTCAAAACATGAAATTGGAAACCAGCTAAAAGACGTGCTGGCAACCTAAATCCTAGCACGTCAAGTGAAGCTGCACCGGGGCTGTTGGAGTCGAATTTGAACGGAGCCGAACTCTGGGGCAACTATAGGTTATAAAACATTTGATGGTCATGTCAAATTTTTACACACCCATCTTGACTAAACAAAAAGACAAACAAAAGAAATGTTCTCTACCTGATAAAAACGCTTTTCTTGAGGCATCTCGGCCATTTTAGGTCTCTTTTCGGGGGGCTTGATTGAGGCATCTTGGTCTCGTTCTTTCTCTGCAAACACACGCTTTGTTACAGCTGGTGAGTTTGGTGGTGGTTGTGATGATTCCATTTCTGAAGCTTCAACCCTAACCATTGAGGCATCTTGCTCTGGCACCACGGCATTGGCTACTACTACAGCTGCTGAGTTTGGTGGTGGTGGTGGTGGGGATTGTGGGGGTTCGTTTTCTGAAGTGTCCGGGTTGGGCTTGGCCTTGTGAAAAAGTTCGTCACGCTTCTTGTAGGCTTCCTCTTTAGTGATCAAACCTTTCCAATAAAACAAGTGAGCGTACTGTTCATCCTTCTTACGGACTTCATTCATCCTGAATACAACCACAGGATCCTGAATGCCATCTTCTTGATATTTAACGGGACCATGTAAAAAATTTAACAGGGGTCCTTTTGGGTTGGTTGGGTTGGAAATGGTCAGCGCTTCCTCTCCAGCCTTTGCCACACGAAGACGTTTCACCAAATTCATCCTTTCTCCCATTAAAGCAAGCTTTGTGTCTTCAGCATCCTCGTCACTGCCTTGCACAACTCCAAAAGTTTGGATACCCCGACAAGCAACGCTGCAAATCTCGTTCAATCTTGAGTCGATCAGACTAATCCACCGCTTCTTCAACGACTCTACTCTATACTCTTTCTGCAATAATAAAGGCACCAACCAAACACAATTTTAGACACATATTTCTGGGCACATGTTCCCCGTCTCAAAAAGAAAGACACCCAAAACATAATAATAATACGTATATGAGAGAATTCGGCACTTACCCCTTTTTCTTTTAGCACTTGGCAACACGCCTCCCACTTGCTCACACTCAAAAAGTCAATCTCATCCTGACGCAACCAAAACTCAACTGCTAACCTATCCGAGTCGGTCGACATCATGGACTCAATCCTTGGCGTGTTTCGTGGCCTTGACAACCCAAACTTTCTTTTCTTTGCACCAAACTTGCCCATCTTTACTCACAAAAAATCACTTTTCACCAAAAAAGGCAACAAAATTGGGAAAAAAACTACCAAGAGCAACACAAAAATGCACGTTTGCTCGATTCACTTTCAAAAAAGCAACTAACTAGCAAAAAAATGAAAAACAACTTCTAAACTAACTGTTTGAATATTTGCTTAAAATCCGAGTGGCGGGACCGGCGCGAAAATTTTTAAATCAATTATTTTAGCGGTTAAGTCCGCGCCTTTTGATATCACGGCGCACCACGTTCATAAAATAGTGTTCCATCGTCATCTTCAGGGGGCGATTGAGAATTCGGTCAACCAACCCCAACTCTGTTTGGAGGGCCTGAATTCCATCCTCGTTAAGCACTTCATCAGTTAGCAGTTTGTAGGCACCCGCGAAACACTTGACCAAATGCTGCTGCTTGTCATAATCATGCCCAAAATAGTGAGATTCTGCCGATGTCTTGACAAAGCCGTCTTCTTCCGACCCAAACAATGGTAGCAACCATAATGCACAACTGCGCTGCTGGTCCACTGGATAAATGATGGAGAGCGCCCTGCTCAAATACAGTTGCTTCTCGAAATAGTCGCCAATTGCCAACAGTAAATTGTTGCGTTGTTCAGGATGAATGGTGGCAAAAATTTCTCGAGCCGCAAAGGCAAGTCCTAGTTGTTCAAATTGTTCCGGAGTTTCAAAAAGCTTCCTGGCAAACTCAAAGCATGTGACCGCTGTTACTCCACCACCAGGAATTAAAAGGGTTGCGGCACGTTGAACAAAGAATGCGGGTTCCATTTCATGAGCTAGGGCTCCTTGTCTTCGAATCTTCATGCAGACAAACTTGTTTATCGCCAGCCAAAAAACCCGGCAAATCACACGCTTGTTTCTTTCCAATATTGGTTCCCAAGCTTCTCGTACCAACGTTTCGTCAAAGTGGGCCTCATAAAATTCTTTAATTGCCATGTTCAAGGCTTCTGCATCATTTGGAGACGTTTCCTCCACCAGGTTTTGCCATACTTGCTTACGGAGACACAACGGGCCAGTGTACCTCAGCTTCATCACACCTGGCATTCCATCCAAGTAACATTCCACATTCTCAACTCGGTCAAGGCCACCAAAAACATTTTCATCTCCTGGCTCCAAATTTCCGTAAAGTTCTGACTGGAGGCCCAAAGCAGTACTGAGTTTGTGAGGAAAACGAAGCCCATGCGCAAAGCGATTCATCTTTCCATACACACCAAAGCTTATCAGAGCTTCGCACGCTACTGCAGTCTGCAACTTTCCTATAAATCAAGACAAACACAAATCCCCGTCAGATATTTTGCCTATATGCCAAGATTGTGTTTCGGCAACCCAAGACTTGGCACATTTGACCTCCCGCATTTCAACTGCCAATCCCTACCCCTATGACCAAATTCAAGCTTGGCAGCCAGTTCTGCCTGCATGCACCACCTACCACCACATGCCAACATACCCCATGCCCAAATCTTGGTTTGGCAGCCACATTCACTGCATCTGCCTGCATGCACCACATGCCAACATACCTTATGCCCAAATCTTGGCTTGGCAGCCACATTCACGGCTTATGCCTGCATGCGCCACCCTCCACCACCTTATGCCAACATACCCTTTGCCCAAATCTTGGCTTGGCAGCCACATTCACGGCTTCTGCCTGCATGCACCACCCTCTACCAACTTATGCCAATATACCCTATGCCCAAATCTTGGCTTGGCAGCCACATTCACGACATCTGCCTGCATGCACCACCCACCCCCACTTGCCAACATTCCCTATGCCCAAACATTGGCTCGGCAGCCACATTCACGTCATCTGCCTGCAGGCACCAAACACCATGAATTTCCAACATGCCCAGATTTAGAATTGGCAACCAAGTAGAAAAGGTTTTTTTTTAAACTTACTACTGTCTGGAATTAACTGCAAGTCTTCAGCACGACGAGTGGCTTCTGCACGGCGGATGTCTTCAGCACAACGTTGGGCTTCTGCATGACAATGATTGGCTTCAGCACGACGACGTTTGGCTTCAGCACGACGACGATTGGCTTCTGCACGACGATCGGCTTCTGCCCGACGATTTTGCACTTCCAGTAGAATAGACTCCAAAGTGTTGGCCGCCACCATCACTGTCCTGTCAATTTGGGTATTCAACCGCTCAAATTCAAACTCGCTCAGATGCTCCCGTAATCGCTCAACCCCATATTTTTCGTTCACATAATCCAATAATTTTCCCCAAATGTCGGCATTCGAATGTTGACCAGGTCTTCCAAGCATACGGGGTTCAGTCAGTGACAAAATTACTTCAAAACGTGCCGTGTTGTGGTCCTCTCGTCCCATGCATTCCCGCACACGCTTCAACAAGCCAATCCAACCCAGTACAACTCCAATGTCCTTGACTCTGTCAGTAGGTAGGCGATTATACCGCGGATTTATGGCAAGCCCTTCCTCAACATTGGGACGCCGAAACTTTTCTTCAACTCCACGATGCATTTCTTTGTACGTGTCCGTGTAGCACTTGATATGCGCAGTCTGAATAATTCCAATGCCAATGAGAAATCGTTGCAAGCGTGTTCTTCCGTCCGTTGGATCCACCTCAATGTTGGCATGATTCCCGGTAAACAATACACGGTACTTGATGCATTTCCCGTCAAAAACAGTAGCAACCGAATCTTTCCACAACAAACACTTGGTGGGCTCATACAAATCACGCGCAAAATGAACCACGACTTCCTCCGCATACTTGAGCTGCAGGTTGGCAATCTCGCAGTTATACACAACCCTCGCATCTGTACTCTGACCCAGTCGGAACACGGCCAAACGCACTTCGCAGCCACGCATCCCCAACTCTCGCTCCAAAACTTGCTGAAAATATCTGCCAAACTCTCCAACTTCTCCTCTGCAAACAGTTACCGGCGTTTGTCTGCAACTCAGACAACTGTTTTGTGCTACACGTTTCTCGTACGAACAGCACACTCCGCGTGTCTCTCGTCGACTTGTCTCGGAAGTAAGGCCCATTCTTGAAACAGCTTCGGAAACAGCAGCCGCATACACACTCTTAAGTCGTACATCGCTTATAGGTGGTCCATTGGCGTCCCAAACGACTAGCACTGCGTACGTAAACAGCATATGGTCCTCGATAAACTGATTGGCGTACAAAAGCTTGGCACTTTTCCCTTGAATCTTTTTGATTCCAGTCCAATCCTTGTCAACCACTCCCTGAACAAACACTTTAGGGCGAAACTTTGTTTCAAAGTTGCCCAAGAGACGCCAATCCCTCGACGTAGATATAAAACCGTCCACTTTGAGATCCACCACCATTGCACCCTGTCCTTCCATTTTGCCAAACTAAAGTCACTTTGTGAACCAGACTCTCCAAAAACTTGCCAATTTTACCACCAAACACTTGATACTTTTACGCCAAGTTGTTGCCAAAATAGATGAAAATGGTAACTTTCACGATACAATCACTCTTTTTCAGAAACTCAACACAACTAACTAATAAAAGAAAATATATTTCGGAATCTTTCGTCGTCATATTCTGCTCCAAAACCCCTTTACCGCCCTTTTATAACGTTTATCCCCCTTTTTGTACCGCTCACCGCCCTCTTATAACGTTTACCGCCATTTGATGGCGTATAAATTGGCGCCAACCTTACTTAAAAAGACCACCCTGTCGCCGCTTTTAAATTTTACAGATGTTGGCCTGAAACTTCAGTATGCAACATGTATGCATAGTCATCATACTCAACACTCCACCAGTTTTTGGTATCGGCATACCCCAATCCACCAAAACCTTGGACAACAAACTCAAAGTCTGCCAACATGGTTCAGATTTCCAATCACCTTCATGATCATATCCAACAAACGCCAAAAGCTTGGTTGGGCAACCCGAAAATTGACTCATCCTCTTATTCACCGACATCCCGAAAACCAGTGTCCAGAGTCCAGACAAAGTCGCCACTAAATTGGAAAACTTTCCATTACAACCAGCGTATTCTCCAACTTGCCCAAAAACCTGGACGGGCAACCCGAAGTTTGGCAGTCATGGGCAATGGGTATACAACCTGCCTACCTAATTTCTCGTTGTCTCTCCATGAAATCGGTGCAAATTGGCGAGCCAAGTCATGTATAACTTTCAGCATTACAATGTCTGATGCAAAGATGCGATAGAACAAGTCTTTTATCACCACTAATAAATTGTCTAACTTGCCAAACACCTGGATTGGCAACCCAAACTTTAGCAGCCATTGGTACACCAGATCACAGCCAAAGTGTAGGTTACCTATCCATGAAATTGGCAGTTTGGCAAGCCAAGTTCTCCTAACATTTAGCATTACCAAGTCTTATGCAAAGATTGAAAAAGTATTTTATTCACCACCACTGTATTTTCCATTTGGCCAAGAACTTGGATTGGCTACCTAAACTTTGGAAGCCACGGGTAAACCAACTTCCAGCCAAAGTTTGGGTTGCCCATCCATGAAATCGGCTGTTTGGACAAGCCAAGCCCTCCTAACATTTAGAATAACCAAGTCTTAGATTCAATCTTCGACTAGATGAGAGAGTATTTTATCACCACTACTGTATTCTCCAATTTGCCAATAACTTGGATTGGCAACCTAAACGTTGGCAGTCATGGGTACACCACCTTCCTGCCAAAGTTTTGGCTGCCTACCCAAGAAATTGGCAGTTTGGCCAGTCCCGCGCAAAGTTGCTTTTTTATTACCCCCAATATATGCACCACCTTCCCAGTAGCCCAACCGTAACAATCGTAACAAGAAACAAAAAATGTACACGGCTATTAAATCAGTATTATTGTTACACACCGGAACGGTTTCTTTATTCATGACTAGTAAGCACAATACACACACAGCGACACACATTTTTTCATACACAATTACTTACAAGCCAAGATACAAAATTTACAAACACGTTCCATCATACAATACAACAACAAAGTCCTCCTCTAACGCTTCTTCACCATTCCCACCAACTCTTTAACGATGGAACTAAGGACATTCTTGAACTCCCCTGCTCGTGCGTTGACTCCACTTGCTCCAACCCCAGACATGACATAGTTCAAGAATCCCTCGCTCCAGTCCTCTTCCCCGTCAGGATCAGCTTCAAGAACCTTGTTGGCGACCAACTCTGAAATTGTCTCCCGGAGTCCCTCCACGGAAGCCACCGTAAGACTATGGTAGATAGCCATACATGCCTTATGGTCAACACTTCCAAGCAACAAGCGGGTCCTAGGCTTGTTATTGAACCCATCCAACTCGGGCAAGTTTGGCACAGCGTGAGAATAAAAGTCGACCATGATTTCTATCCCAGTCTTCACAGTAGCAATCTGAAGAAAAAATAATATTATTATATAAAGATCAAATACAGTGCCAACATCAATGCAACATCAAGTCAACTTTTTTCAACAAAAAGCTACTAACCTCTAACAAGCTAGCAACTCGAGCCCAATCAGCTTCATCCAACATCGCCAAATTGTTGTAGCGGCTGCTTCTCTCCCAATCAATAAATTTGCGCCATTCGTTTTCGGTGAACTTGCGACCAGGAACCATTGCCGAGTACCCCGATGGAATCCCAAAAGATTCCGTTGGAAGCCACTCTGATGGCTTGCTCCGAGGCTTGACAAAAGCTTGAAACTCGGTTGCACCCGAAGAGTCAAGCGTGGTATCCTTGGCAGGCGAAAGACCGTCTCGTGGAGTGCTTGTCCGTATTTCACCCTGACCGAAAGTACCAGCCACAGCAGCAGCACCACCAACATCTGATTGCTGTATCTATATATTGTAAAAAAAACAGCATGTCAAACTGGAACAAATTTACCAAAAGATTCACACAAAAAACTCATACCTCGCCCAAACCCAAGTCACGCATGAAACCAGTAAACGCCTGAGGCTCCCCCTCTTGCGCCAATTCCACCCGGTTTTCGTCTTCTACAATCATGTTCAAGTTGTCGTCGTCGTCGCCAAACACCAGATCCACAAGTAATCCTGGCGAGTTGCCCCGATAAGTAGTCGGGTCCTCAAAATCCATCGCCTCCTCCGCTCGGTTTCGGTTGAACGTTGTCCCAAAACGGTCGTGAAGAAGTTTCTGCAAGTGCATATAATAATACACATGTAAAAAACTGACAGTCCACGTACATAATAATAACAATAATTACTCGGTTCAATATACTCACCATGTCGGCCAGAGTCCCGTCCATCCTCTCCTCATGCGAGTAAACTGGTGCATACCAATCCTTGATGAAATCATGCCCAAAAGAGTCCACAACCATCTCCACGAGTTGCCAGAACCGGGCCTTCCTGACTCGTTCTTCTCCACCCAAGTACTGGTAAAACTCCCCACTGTTAGCCGTGTAAGAATGGACCAACGGCAACACAGTACGAAGGTCCTCCAATACAGAGTCTTCCGTAATCTTTCCAGAGCTAAGAGAACCCCTCTCACGACGACCCGCGGACACTTGTCCCAATCCGACTTCCTCGATCTCATTCTCAACATCCTCCTCTTCTCCGGCCGACGTGTTCCCTTCATCACTAACCGTCGTTTGGTTTGCCTTTTCTTCGGCCATGGCTGCCTTCTTCTTATCAGCCCATTGGTTTCGACCCTGGATGTCCCGGATAGCATAATACTCTCGGGCATCCTTCAAAGTAGCAATGCCAAGCGTCTTTTTCAGGTTGTGATACTTTTCTCGCAGTTGACGGGCTGAAAGTCCAGGCCGAACCTGTCAACAACATTAAATTGCACCGTTATTATTCATTCATACACAACAAGCCAACTCACAAAAAACACATGATTGCAGTTTTTTTTAACTTACCGTGGTCTGAGTTCGAACAACCTTCCAATCGATTAGGCCGTCTCCATGCTCTTCTACGTACGCGTCACGGGCTGCAAACAATTGCGTACACTCTGCCTCAGTAAATTTTCTTGCCTTGACTACACCCCCAACTCGTCGCCTTCCAAATCCTGGGGACATCCCTAATCTTGGCATGACTACACCAACACAAAAAACTATCACTTATTCACTAAAAACTGGCACAAACTCGCCCAAACACTCGCCAAATTTCTTGACAACCCACTACAAAGTTTTGTGGAAAAGCTTACCAATCTCGACAAGAACGGCACANCCAACACAAAAAACTATCACTTATTCACTAAAAACTGGCACAAACTCGCCCAAACACTCGCCAAATTTCTTGACAACCCACTACAAAGTTTTGTGGAAAAGCTTACCAATCTCGACAAGAACGGCACAAAAACTCACTACTTCTCACAAGTCGAAAAAAACTCACAACTAAAATCGGACCAGCTCCACATTCTAGAGGAAACAGCACGGAAGGAAACAACACGCCACTCTGTCCCCTTTACCGCTCATTCAGCCGCCGCTCACATATTTCATTTTAAAACAATTACCACCCAGTGAAGCGCGTGCAAAACAATTAAAAAAACTCACACAATGATGCCTTTCCCGCTCATATATTATTGTTTATAAACCACCCAGTGAAACGCGCGCGCAAAACAATAAACGAGCCTCACACAATGATGCCTTTCCCGCTCTTATTTTATTGTTTTTAAAATACCACCCAGTGAAACGCGCGCGCGCGAACAAATGAACGAGGGTCACACACTGACACCAATTTTGGTTATACACCAAAACTCAAGTAGTGTTTGCCCAATCATTAAATGGAAGGAATGGAGAACGTATCAGGAAAATTCCCTTGTCGTTTTTTTGTCATCCCGCCAATACCAAGGATGCGCAACCACCATTTGGACATTCTTTCCACCTCGTCAAGCTTGCCCATATTTTGGTTGCCTACACAACGTTGCCACATCGCCAAAACCTGGGATTGGCAACCTTATATTTGGGTTTCTTTCCCCGTTTTCAACCATACCCATCATACCCATATTTGGGTTGCCCACCCAACGTTTGGGAGGGTTGGCGAACGTATCAGGAAATTTTACTTGTCATTCATTTGCCGCATCACCGAAACCAGGGATGCGCAACCACCATTGGGGCATTCTTTCCACCTCCTCAAGCTTGCCCATATTTGAGTTGCCTACACAACGTTTGGGAGGTTTGGCGAACGTATCAGGAAATTTGACTTGTCATTCATTAGCCGTATCGCCGAAACCAGGGATGCGCAACCACCATTGGGGCATTCTTTCCACCTCCTCAAGCTTGCCCATGTTTGAGTTGCCTACACAACGTATTGAAGGGATGGTTAACGTATCAAGAAAATTCCCTTGTATTTTTTTGCCACATTGCCGAAACATGGGATTGGCATCCAC
>JAAXOA010001649.1:0-15274 GCA_036561885.1 Salina celebensis
GAGGAAGCTCAAATTCGCAGCCGTCGAGTGTAGATCACCACTTGGTCGGCTCAGCGGCGAGGACGCAGGGGATGGAAAATAGAAGAAGAGGAGGGTCATCGACGAGTAATACACTGAGAAAAGTAGGACCTTTGTCGGCAAGATTTAATGGAGCATCCTTGGGAGGAAATGGAGCATCCTTGGGAGGAAATGGAGCATCCATTAAATTGCTCACCAGAAGACAACAAAGATTACCTTTGCCACCAGCTACAGGAAGGAGCTCGAGTGGCGGCGCCTTTCCAAGTTTGAATGGACTGCTGCCCACAGCCCTGCTCGAAATGGGATTCACGCCTAGACGATGAGAACTGTGCGATTTACTGCAGTGAGTCAGCTGGCCAGTTGGATACTTGAGCATCCATTGATTGACACCTCCTTCTTTGACGAGAGCAACAGCCTGGTCGACATCCAAGACAATCGTCGGGGATCACTGCAAGATCGGTATGGACGGCCATGGACGATGGTGTAAACAATAGTAACAGTGGAGTAACATCTTTAGACAACATTCCTCCAGCTTCAAATCGTCATCATCACCACCACTAAGAAAGGCATCATGCCGGAACTGGAGGAAACGCACTTAATATGAAAAACGGTACTTCAATTGTTAGACAAAAATTGACCCCGCAGCATTAGGAGCAATATCTGAAACAGGTTTCACAACCCAGCCATCGGAGGGGTGGAGACAGTGAAAGGGGCGGTTATCCATGAACAATGAAAACGATTCTGTATGATTTTGTGATTCGTATCGGAACTAATATGATGGTCTAAACATTCTTTGTCAAACTAACGCTGGAGGTGTTTTTGACGGCACAATAACTTAAACGTGCGTCGAGTTAACGGACGGCTCGGATCCTTATCAGATCTCTACTCCTTACGCTATTAACCTCCTGGGAACCTGACATCCGTCCGGGATGTGTGTTTGACATTTTATGAATTACAACTAGAACGATTCGTTATGTAGCAAAGACTCATCATGGGGGATACTTCACTCGATTTCAAATAATATAAACTTGTTCTTGTAATGTTGTAATAATTCGTCATTCGAAACACAATTAAGGCATAATTACAATTATATTTATTTACAGGTCAAACCGATGATGATAGTATTTCCGGACGGTTACATATTAGAAGCTCATGGCCTGTATAAAGCTAATGGAGCTAACAATGATGCTGGAATACTTCGGGCTATGATGAATGATACGGATGGAATCAAAGGCTGGACACAGCCTGGTGATCACTTTGTTGTCGACAGAGGATTTAGAGACGTTCAGCCCTACTTAGAGGAATGTGGATACGTAGTTCAGATGCCAGCGTGCGTCCAAGGGAAAAAACAATTTGCTTGTACCGACGCTAACAGCTCGCGAAAAGTTACTTTAACGCGATGGTCAGTGGAAGCGGTCAATGGAAGAGTTAAACATGTCTTCAAGTTTTTTGAGCACACCATCCAAAATTCGTATATTTTTGATGGAAAGCTAAATGACATGTTTCGGATTAGTTGCGCTATTTTAAACACCTTCTTTAAACCTTTATATACCGACCAGAACAAACACGTGGAAATTCTTAGGGGAGTCGAAGAACGTTTGGAGAAAAAAAATGAACTGAAAGAAGTGGTGCTAGCAAAAGGTTGGGAGAGGCAGACTAGGTCCAAATGGGAGAATATAAGCGCATCAAATTACCCTGAGTTTCCCAGGTTTGAAGAAGCGGACCTCTTCAAGCTAACACTCGGCACTTATCAAATCAAGCAATCTCTGCATTATACAAAGCAACACCTGAGAGATGACCCTGATTTTAAAATAATGGTATGCAGGCAGGATCGAAACGTGATTCGTGGAAAAATCCAGTCGAGATTTAGATCAAATGATCATCATTCCGTCTGGATTATGTTAAACCCCGAGCTGGATGGAGTTGAGAAGCTGCAGTCATATTACTGCAATTGTAAAAACGGAGAACGTACACTTGGGGCCTGCAGTCATGTCACAGCCATCATCTGGTATTTAGGTTACTTCCGTCACCAGCAAAAACCAATCAAAACAAAAAGCTTAAGCAACTTTTTACTTGATGCCAAACAAGCCGTTAACTAAGATCAGTTTAATCAATTCCTATTCAGACATTTGCAGTTAATCCAGGGCAATCTTTAACTACAGACTTCAGTGAAGAAACATGGTAAGTGACATTAAAGTGAGTGATAATTATATGATGCATGTTATAAAATCTCCNAATCAATTCCTATTCAGACATTTGCAGTTAATCCAGGGCAATCTTTAACTACAGACTTCAGTGAAGAAACATGGTAAGTGACATTAAAGTGAGTGATATTTATATGATGCATGTTATAAAATCTCCACTTTCTTAACTGTTTCAGGAACCAGATGAGAATGAGGATATCCAGAAGTTGTTTAGAATTTTGAACTTCGAAGTATTAACTTATTCCGCCAGTGATTAATATTTCTTTGTGGTACCAAAAACTCCTCAAAGTAAAGTGATGGAAATGGATTCTAGACGTTCCTTAGTCGGTCGTAAGTTTTTGTATTTATTTTGAATGCATTGGTAATGTCAATCTACTTCTAGTCTTTATTGTCAGTTTAACATAACTTAACTTTACAGGGTCTAATCAAGGAAGCAGAGGAGGAAGCTAAGGGGATAGTGGAGGAAACGGTTAACGAAGTGGCTCTTATGGAAGCGGTGGAGTTGGAGGTTACCGTAGTAAAACGGATCCTCCTCCAGAAGCGTTCTTCAAGCTGGCCCATCCTGGTCCGTACAAACTACCCCTGGATCGTAAAAAACTCAATGATTTCAAGTAGAAGGCCATCGCCGAGTTCCAGTGTGAAGTTGTACTTCAACCAGAAGAACCTGAAGGAACTTGGAATAAAAATCAGATTTCGGTGTCAGTGAATCATTACCTTATTAAGTCTCTGGACAACCGCAGAGCTTTCCCGCGTCCTAACTTTTTATCACTACAACATCGCCTACGAAGTGGAACGTCCACGTCCACGAGCTCCTTTCGTTGCTCTCAACATCAACCAGCATGCTCCACTGTCTAACTTGAACGGCCGTGGAATTGGATCTGCAAGTAAAACCACGTTGCGCGGAAAGCGGAAGAAAGACGATGAAAACGAAGTGGTTGGAGTGGTTGAAGCGATGCAAAAAACAACTTGCCAACGCCACCGTGTTTGTTTCCAGTCCAGCCACGGAAGTCTGTGTTTCCAAAGCATTTGACTGTTTTGGACTACCTGATCCCGAATCTTTGCGAGCAGTACAACCACTTTGCTATCGCGGCGGATGGTGTCACCAATCTGTACACAACGAAGAAACTGGAAGACATCGGGATTCCAAAACGCCATCAAGTGACCGTCGAGGATCTTCGTAAAGCTGAACTTCGTAAAGTGCATGCCGAATTTCGCATCCCTTGCAGTGGCAAGGGTTCTTCTGAAAAGTAAGTTTTAGGATACATAGGATACGTTTAAGAAAGAAGAGAACATGTACTTCTTGCATTGAATTGATGTATTTTTATCTTTTTAGCTTGCAAGGTTTCCTACATTGTGGACAACCAAAAACGTAGTGGTCCAATCAGGGACATCTTGAAGCAGACTCCAACGACTCAGAAGTTTCGCTGGGAGGAAAAGAAAATAGAAGTTAGCGTGCTTATTTACTACAAAGAACGTTACTGAGTTGTTTTGAAGTACCCTCATGCCCCACTCCTGGAGCTGCGTAAAAAAAGCGTCTACATTCCGTCTGGACTCTGCATAGTTAAAGCTACAACCGGAAACTTGATGGGGGTAAGACCACTAACATGATCGACTTTGCCAGAAAACGCCCAGACGAAAGTCATGCAGCAGCCATACAGCAGATGATGAAAGACATGGAACTGGAAAACAATCCGATTCTGAAGTCCCTTGGGGATCAAGATGTCTTCGCAGATGGTGAAAATGCAAGCTCCTGTGTTGATACCTCCCACAATTCGCTATGGGGGAAAACAGATCAACCCGACGAGATTGCTCATGTGAGTCCCACTGACGGAACCTGGAACTGTTGGAGGAAGTCGAACTACAACTTCTGTACCAAGATGAAGTTGTATTTCACCAGAAGAACCTGAAGGATGAAGGAACTTGGAATAAAAATGAGATTTCGGTGTCAGTGAATCATTACCGTATCGAGTCTCTGGACAACCACAGTGCTTTCCCGCTTCCTACTTTTTATCACTACAACATCGCCTACGAAGTGGAACGTCCACGAACTCCTCTCATTCCTCTCAACATCAACCAGCATGCTCCACGATCTAACTTGAACGCACCTGGAGTCGGATCTGCAAGTAAAACCACGATGCGCGGAAAGCGGAAGAAAGACGATGAAAACGAAGTGTTTGTAGTGGTTGAAGCGATGCAAAGGAACAACTTGCCAACGCCACCGCGTTTGTTTCCAGTCCAGCCACGGAAGTCTGTGCTGCCAAAGTATTTGACTTCGACTGTTTTGGACTACCTGATCCCGAATCTTCGCCAGGAGTACAAAATGCAAGCTCGTGTGTTCGTACCGCCCACAATTCGCTATGGGGGAAAAACAGATCAACCCGACGAGATTGCTCATGTGAGTCCCACTGACGGAACCTGGAACTGTTGGAGGAAGGAGAACCACAACTTCTATGAAAGTGTGACGATCAAGAAATGGGGAATTTTCACTGTAGGCTGTACGCGATACCGGGCAAAGGATGACTCAGTACTTCGGGATTTTGCACACTTCCCTAAAAACAACGGCGCCAAGAAGGGAGTCAAGTTCGAATGCAAACCTTCGCCTGTGATTGTAGACCGGAGGGACCGCTGATACACATCTGCCAACGACAATGTGCGGGACTTTGTGGATTACTTTCGAAACGACTTCAGAGGATCTGACATCATCATTTGTGTGATTCCTCGGAAGGGAGATCCAGTTTATGGGCATATCAAGCACGCGGCAAAGGTTGGAGTACTAACACAGTTTGTCGCAGAAAGGAACGTGAGCTCAGGCAAGGACTCCACTATGCAGAACATTCTGCTGAAAATGAACACGAAGGTTGGGAGGGGGTAAATCCTTTACCCGGATGTGACTCATGCCCCACCCGGATCTAGGACTATTTTGGAAGATGGCTCTGAATTTGTGATGCCAAGCTATGCTGCTATCACGTGGAGCTTGGACCGAACTGGAATGCCATACATTACGGAAGTACGTGCGCAACGGAAGCCCAACGCAGGAGCAGCCACTCCACCGAAATCGACTTTTACTTGCTCTATGCAAATATTTGTTACATTTCACTAAATAAATACTATCAATATACTGAAACAATCAATCTTGCTCTATTCAAGCACCTGATTAAGAGTAATTTTCGTTGACACATGTTTTACCATAAACTAGTTAGGATAACCGCATAACATCTCCATTCACCCATAAAGACTTTTTCCACGGGCGGACAGACACATGATGCTGTTTTAAATAACCACTGAAAAATCATGGATTTTGGTTGTCAACCAGTTTAGCATGGGAAGGATAGGAACTGGTTTCCAGGGCTTATGGCCCAAACAATCAATTCAAACAATCGTTTAGATTAACATGGAGCCAGTACTGTTTTGAATTTTTTTATGGCCCATTTCACGAATTAAACCCGGAAATATCCTTTTATGAGATGATTTTGATGATGATGATGATTTTATGATCATTTTGTTGCAGGAATAAGAACACCTCGTGAAACCATGCAATTTATTGGCTTTCTACTAATCTTCTTGATTATTTTGTCATCAATACCTTGTCCAGTAGTGTACGTGATGTCTGGATACGACCCATTTCGATACATGCTGGACTACTTTCTTCCACCACCTGAGTATCGCTCATTTCTAATAATAATAGTTGCATATGTCACGAGGCTTCTTGTTTCAAATCCTTACAATGATTGAAGGTTTTAGAGCGATGGCCTATTGGATTTTTGTGGTTTTTGTTGTTATAAATCGGTTAGCTTCTGTGCTCTACTTAATGCAAATACGATTGTGTTCAAGTAGACCAATCAAAGGATACGACTTACTGAGGCAGGTGTTGGTGATTTGGAACACTGCAAACAACTTGGTAGAAGCTTGTGTTGACATCGGGGTCACTGCAGTATTCACTGCAATTGTTGTTGTAATGTGGTTACGTGTTAAAGGATCACCGACCTCATTGCAAGCCTAGAAATTCTGCCATATCCTGGTATCCTAGGTAGGGGAGCGCGGAGGGGAGAAAAAAAATAAAAGGGGAGCGCGGAGGGCAGAAAAAAATTAAACGAATCCGAAGAGTTTTTTGTTGCCTTACGGATTTTGTTGTGTTTGAAATAAAAGCAATAGCAAATCAATAATCCGTTTGAAATATTAGTCCAATGAAGTCAGTTTGATTGCATGAATTTTTGGTTTTCATAATGCTCCCCTTTTGGTCAAGTCCATGAATGATTGATTCTTATAGAGCTAACGCTCACCTTTTAGTCAAGTGATTGATTGGTGAAAGATTGGCTTTCATAATGCTCCCCTTTTGGTCTAGTCCATGAGTAATTGGTTTTCATAACGCTCCCATTTTGGGTCAAGAGCATGAATATTTGGTTTTCATAATGCTACCATTCTGTTCGATAGTACGTGTGTAATTGGGAAAATTTGGTTTAATGCGTTAGCCGATTTTCAGTGTGAGTGTACAAGCATGTATTTAAACACAACTATATTAGTAATAATAAAATGCTTCCGCCTTCCTTTCTTAATCTTAAAGCAAACATAGTTAGTAGGTATTTAAATATTAACGTGTCTCTGATAACAACTTCACACTGCGGGCATATTTGGGTATATTTCGCATAGTAACTTATCCAAACCTATGGTCGGAAATAAATTTACACAGCATCTTCCATGTACTATTCCATCTACCGTTCCATTTACTGTTGCATCCATACTTCCATGTAATAATCATTTGCGAAACAGTAACATTGTATTTGTATTAGGAAATTACATGCAACGACAATTTGTTGTGGTGTGCGACATAGCCATACTAATTACTATAATTTTTTTTCAAGCACATGTTTAGGAGAAAAGTCACTTCAAGTAAGTAGTTTGGCACGGCTTGTCTAATGTATTTCTTATTGTGCCGAAAATCAATCCATAAAACATTTTCCCCGGTAATCACAGAATGGCAAGAGTTCACAGCCATAAGACACGAAACTTCCTTAACAGCTGATTAAATGTTGTTGAGGTTTGTCGACTTGTTTTCATTTCGCCTGCCCGTAAACACGACAAGCAAAAATGAAATATACAAGCGTTAGAATGTGAAGCAAAGATTGTTTAACATGTACACAAATGTATACGGAAGTTTCGACTGCGTGAACTACCGCGCAACTGGCTGTCCCATTTCCGACATAGAGTTGCTTGCTACGAACTACTGCTTCTGCGAAATACGACTAAGTGCAGCTTACATAACAACACTAACTAGCTAGAGACTGTATTTATCAAGCATATCAGTTACTTCAGATATTAAATGGATTCAAACTTGCAAACTCGCTTTAGAACGGCGCTTACGCTGTTCTCTTTCCTGCTTGTTTATTGTCTATCTGATTTGATTTATTACACCCAACTAAATTATTACACCCAGCGAAGTGCATTTAATATATTGAAGCGAAACTGTCCAAACCTAATCAAGAATAACCCCAAAATTCTTACTAAAACTCAAAATCGGATCACTAACTTTAAAAGCGAACTCTTTGAGCTTTCATATGCTGGGTCAATCAGGAATATTGATACACTGATTCAAAAGTCATGGCTATTTTAATTCGGATTTAATGAATTAAATCTGAATTCAATTTACATGTTTTCCATGTAAATATTATGTGCAATATTTTGCAAAATTTACTAGCAACTAGCCCGCAAAAATAATCGTCCCACAGGCTTGATTTGGATTTAAAATTTAATTGAAAATAAGAGGCTTATTTGTGATTCCTCAACTTTAACAGTTATTGCGAGTTTACGCACCCATTCATTAAAATGTAGGCAAAACAATTTGTTTGTTTTGGACGCCGCTCTAAATCCATGAGAAGAGTGTGACACCTGAAACAAATAGGTATATAGAAACAAAAGACGCGTGGACCGCTTGGAGAGAAGTCAATATCAGATGCGTTGAGCAGCATTAGTAGGAGTCCGTAAGATCTATTAATATTTGCTAAATCTTTACCTTTGGCAACGTTTTGTCCCAGAGCGCAAATTGAATTAAAAGCGGACATCAAATCAGTCGGATACTTCATTAAACACAAATAACAACCTGTGTAAATTAAACACATTGTGAAGCAGATAATTGAGACTATGATGGCGTCAAAACGCCTGAACGTATGTGGTAAAGCGTAGGGATAGACTAGTACGTTTAATCCGCAAGTTGTAAAGAAGAGAATCAAACTAGTAATAACGTAAGAAGCAAATTTTGCGTGGTTGTGGGTCAATACATTGTTGTCAAAGTCCCACGCGAGTGGTAACGACCATAAGAGTTTATAAGAATTTGTAATCGCCTTTATTGACCGGAATTCAGTGGGGCTAAGTATCATAATTTCCATGTTTGGGACCTTCGCTCAGAACGAAATCGAAATCTTGACTAACGGGTAGTGAGAATAACTTTCCGTCTCTTGTCCCACCGGAAGCCGCTATCTAGTGAACTAATGCAGGCTGTTTGTAGTTTCTGAATAATAATCCTCTTTTCCTTTTACTCGCGAATGTCTTAAAATATCTTGAAGCTGTAACCAACTAAACTTACATATCGTATAGTTATGCAATGTTGCATAACTATTCTAATATAACTATGATATAAACTATTGTTAATGTTATGTGCATTAAACCTATTGATTTCAACAAGCAGGTCGCCATCGATCAATTTTATGCTTATATAGCGTACAAAAATTTAGGCCTCATTTTCCACGCAAAATACATTCCATCTACACGATCACACAACCCGCAAATGGTTCCCAATATAACAACCATCCCAATGAAAACGGCGACCAAAAAGGAAACAAACAACGTGTAAATGAAAGCTCCCAATAAGGCCGGTGATCCTCTAACACATAACCATACTAAAACTACAATCACAATGAATACCGCTGTAATCCCCAGTTGAACAAGAGCTTCGACTACATCTTGGCAGTTGTTCCATATAACTGAAGCTTGGCGAAGTATGTCGTATCCTCTGACTGGTCTCCTTGAAAACAACTGAGTCCGAATCACATGGAACCCAGAAGCTATCCGAATGATTGTAGTTATAATCATGAAAACCGCAAAGGCTCCGTATCGAAAGCCCTCTATCATTGTAACGATTGAAACAAGAATTCTGCCAATATATGCAACAATGATTGTTAGGAATGAGCGATACACAGGAGGCGGAAGAACGTAGTCCAACATGTATCCAAATGGGTCATATCCGGATACCACGTAAATTATTGGAACTGGTATCGTACAAACTACGATAATGGGAATAAGAAGAAAGCCCATATTTGCCCTGGTTGCAGGAGGCTTAGACACCAGGTCTAGAATTGACGGATAGACTAGTACATTTACTCCACAAATTTCAAAGAAGAGAATTAAAGATAAAATAAGGTAAGGATATAGGAACGAGAACCTTTTACGGTTTTGTCTCAATATATTTTTGTCAAAGTCCCAAACAAGTGGAGCTGGCCATAGAAAATTATACGAGTATGTAACGAGCTGTATGGACAGGAGCTCAGCATGACTAAGCTGGATAGTTTCCATATTGAAGTGCTGTTGTAATAAGATTCCGGTAATTTACAATATTTTGGGAGGATTGTAGTTGTAACTTTGACAAAAATCAAAGTTCCTCAAATGAAACAGAAATACGCATTTCGTGTCTTAGAACAAAGGCATTCACATAGGTGGCCAGTGACTTTTAGAATGAGCCTTTTTCAGATTCCTTACGCTAAAATAAGACATTCAGTCATAATGTTCTACATAGTTCAATGTTATGAGGCAAACATGTTATATTCTTATATGGTTATTTTTATGCATTTGAATTATGGGTGATATTTTATATAATGCACTTATATGATAGGTTATGTTTTAAAGCAACTTGTTTTTAACCTGGTCGTATTTATCGATCTCCATTTTCATAACGTAATTGCAATGATAGTAGAGTTCTTTTCGAGTTATATATTATGAATAAACTGAAACAATTATGTGCAAATATTTATCTTGAAACTTAAATTTTAAGTTGACACTTTGAGTCGTTAATTCCACTCAAACAAATCTTCACGACGACAATAAGTCACTTGTTAGAGATCTGTTCCATCCAGCAAACCATCAACATTTTCCGATGGAGGAGAATCCGTTGTGGTTCAGGAGGGAAGCATCCTCCAAGTAACTAGTCAAGATAACCAAAGCGCTATCAGTCTCAACAACGTCTCCGTTGCACAGGTCGTCGGAGCTGATGAATTTGAAGCAGTTGACCCCCACGGTGTCGATATAGCCAATCAACAGTCTGGAGCTGTTGCTGCATCTGGAGAAGGCGCCTCAGCTGCGGAAGCTGATTCATCCGTGGTCGTCAACAAATGAAAATAGTTTTACGTTTACAATAGTATTCAGTTAGTTAATTATTATAAGACGTTGGGTTGGTTAACTGAAGATAAATTCAGTTAATCAATAAATAAGACAATCAACTTCAAATAATGAGTGCACCTACACAAATTAATTTACCCGGGACCTGCATATTGTCAATTCCTTAGAAATGTCTCCACTACAGCTTGTTTGCGAGACTACTTTAATTAATTTAAAGCAACTCAGATATGTATTTCGAAAATAAATGAAATGTAAAATGAACTCGTGATAATTTTTATATGCATGCATGTGTTTTTATTTCCATGATTTGAGAAAACATAAAATAATTTGAATTATCTAATTGTTAAGCTTTATTAGGTTAGGTTTAGCAAGTTGGAACATCAAGGCAGTCATACTTCAGCCTCAGGCGCCTAACAAAACAAAAATAGGACACACAAAATTAAGACTATGGATCATAATTAATTAATTTTAATAATTGACTGCTAAACCATTACCTTGAATGTCTTCAACTAGGCGCCGTCCTCCTGGATCCGGGCTGGAAGCAAAACTTTCCAGTTCTTTTGTGTTCCGTGAGGCTGTCTTGATCCAAGTAATAAACAAGGCATTTGTCACACTGGTGAGTGACTAAATAAAATCTCTCTGGAAATTTGTTCATTCCTCGGGAAACAGGGAGGGTTTTTCGCTGAGTTTTCATTTTGGGGGGAGCTCGAGGTCCTTTCACACTCTTCCACCCGAACGCCTTCCGAGGGACTCGGCCATTGGAGGAAACAAAACCTCTGGATTCTCCGTCCTGACTTCGCTTTGAGGTACTAACCACGTTCCGTCGAAGGGCTTGTCGTCGCCGGTTTTCAACTGGACACTTCCGGTTTAAATTTCTGAACTGAGAAACTCCTCCCTTCTTCATTTCTAATCGTTTCTTCGCCACCTTCAGGTGACTGGTAACTACGGCAAGTTTTAATTTAAGTTTTGTGGTTTCCTCCTTAAGTACCTTTGACTTTCCCTCCAGATCTGTTATCAGAGTGGCGTTCCGCCGCTTCTCCAGTTTTAGCTGAACAACTTGTGCAGCTTTTTCGTCCAGCTGTTTTTGTTGCTCTTGAAAATCTTGGCGTTGTTTCTCCATCTCAGTGGCGTTCCGTTTTTTCTCCAACTCCAACTGGATCAAGTTCCTTTCAGCTGACTCCTCTGCTCGATGAGTCTTTATCAAAAGCCTCCGTTTCTCTTCCTCAAACCGACTCTTTTTCTGGTCCACTTGTAATTTAACTTCACTTTCAATGCGATTCTGGAAACTAACTTGCCAATTCTCCAGGGACTGCTTCAGCTCCACGTTTTCTTCCTGGTATTTCTGCAACTGGTCCTGGAGACTTTGATTCTCCGCTACTTCCGGAATGTCTTGGTGCGGTTCATTCCCCGGGTTTCCTTTCACAACCTTCAAATTATTTTCCTTCATATTGTTGCTCTTGAAAATCTTGGCGTTGTTTCTCCATCTCAGTGGCGTTCCGTTTTTTCTCCAACTCCAACTGGATCAAGTTCCTCTCAGCTGACTCCTCTGCTCGATGAGTCTTGATCAAGAGCCGTCGTTTCTCTTCCTCAAAACGACTCTTTCCCTGGTCCACTTGTAATTTAACTTCACTATCAATACGACGCTGGACACTAAGTTGCCAATTCTCCAGGGACTGCTTCAGCTCCACGTTTTCTTCCTGGCATTTCTGCAACTGGTCGTGGAGACTTTGATTCTCTGCTACTTCCGGAATGTTTTGGTGTGGTTCATTCCCCGGGTTTTCTTTCACAACCTTCAAATTATTTTCCTTCATCCAGTCGTTCACTTTGGAGAGCGGAGCGGAAACCTGTTCCCACAGAAACTCGTTGAACAAATCTTTCACTCCGTCCATTTTTGGATTGTCTGCAAGATTGTCACTAAGTAAATATTTGGACTTCACTCCATCAAGTTTATCCTTCTGCTGCTGCAACAACCAAACTGGACTACACACTCGTCACTCGACCAACTCGCTTTCACAATTTGATTCACGGGTTTATCTCCTTGCGAGTTTTTTTTTTCGCACGCCGCCGCACTGCACACTGAAAGCTAAACTGATTTGTTTTGGGGATTTTGGCGTAGGCAAGTCTGGAGCATGGATGCGACGTGCACGGTGCACGTGTGACGTGATGAATTGCAGTCAGCTGTCAGCTTACACTTCTACAAAAACAATTGTAGTTATCCATGAAGTTCCTCGAAGGCTATCCAGGGAACGGAACGGTCCTGATTAATAATTCGCATTTTGTGCAAATGTAAAATGAAATCATGTATGCCAGGAGCTTCCAATTAACCAATTCTAATTAATCATAATTACTAAATGTGTACGGTACACACCTTTGTCAAGCATCCATGTAACTCCAAAGACAAACAATTTAGATAAGCAAGTCGACACTGACATGGCCATTTAATGAACTAGTTTAATTTAATTTTACAATCTAAACGTAATAATTGATGAACGCAATGAAACTGTTCTTAATTTTTGTTCAACTAACAGTACGCATCCGAGTAGGTTTTTCGACAAACTTGGTTCCAGTTAAAATGGGGTCGCAATTCTTCATTCTCTCCTCCTCCTCCCTCTCTTTCATTTCTTGAATCTCCTCGAACTCCTTCAGATGGAAGGATTTGAGGTGATTGAGCAAGGCTTTCGTCCCATGTTCCGTCTTGATTATTTTGATTTCTCCCTTGCAGAGTTTGCATTTGGAATATCCTGGAGAGAGATCCTCAAAGTACTTCCAAACATAACTCGTCCTCTCCCCTTTGTTCAACGGAACTGTACTCAATTAGGAAGAAAAACAAATGAACCACATTTTATTTATCATGGACTCATTAGTGCTTATCAATGTTCGTTAAGTCACACACCATTTGGTCTACGAACGCAAACCTTCTGCTTTGGAGGCTGGGCGGTGGCATTCAGTGATGAAGAAGAAGGGAGGGCTTCACGAGGAGGCGGTGGGTCTCCATCACAGGGACTGCCTTTTGTACCGTGTCTTCACACGAATCTGCATCAGAATAGAATATTACCTATTTGAGGGGAGCTGGACCAAGGGGCCCTTACCATCTTTTTCACTATTTCCAAGGGATGGTCCTGCAAGCATGATATGACCACGATTGTTTCAGTTTTCACTCGATTTAAATCAATCACGGGCTCGCTGTCCTCTGCACTCTCCACAATTTCATCGCTGATCCAAATTTCCGGGAGGACCTTGAACAGGCTTAACGGCTTCGATGACAAGTTTCGCTTGGACAGGCTCTGAAATCTTGGAAGAAGGACCAGTGATTGTGGAGGTTGATGGACAGATGGAATGTTTAGAGCCTTTAGCTAGAATGCTCACACTGACTTCATTTTGAGAGTTTGTTTCCTTGGCGTTGTTGTCAATCTCGTCTTCGTTAGTAGTGTCCGTTTTCTTGGAAGCTTTCTCTGCGTCATTTGCACCACTACGACTTCCACAGCGACCTTCAATCTTGAGAATCTTAACAGCCTGGAGGAAACATCAGGACTGGAAACGTCTACTTTACCCTGGTAGATAAATTGGAGGAGGTATCGTAGATTGTAGGCACTGACCTTTCCCAGAATGACAATGGACTTGTCCGCCTTGTTCCTCTACAAAAATCGGTTAAAATTTGTAATTAAGGAATCAAGATTAAAAGAATGTGTTAAATGTTGTCAAAAAAAGCTCACCAAAAATAATTCTCGGAAAAAGGAACTGCAAATGGAGAGGATCAACTTGTGAGCGTCAATAAACTGCCCATCACAAGCCAAGGTCACATCAGTCAGCAAAAGATCATCATTTTTTGTTCTACAAGATTTTTCAGACCTTCCAGAACGTAGAGGGGTTGACAGGGCCAAGTAAGGCTCCGCATATTTTCTCGCGATATCGAGTAAGTTATCATTTTAAAAAAAGTACGATGATAATCCAGTTAGAGAGTAAAATATGGGCTCATTCACAAACAAGTTTTAAACTGACACTCCGCTAACAATAAAACAGAAGCATTCACAATGTCAAAGTATTAATTTAGGTCTTGCTGCTCTGTGAAAGAAATTTGCTGTTTCTTGAATATTTGCTGGGTAAGTTTATCAGTAAGTCTATTCCCAGCTCCTAACGTAATTAACTTCACTTTTTGCTCATTCAGATTACACACAAAACAAAAACCTAAACTTTGTGATACTAGCCCGTTTAACGAAGCTTTTATGTTTTGTTGCATTGTGACTTGTGACCCGTTTTTGTGCATATAAATATAAATTAACCATTACTAACTACAACTACAGATGTGTAAAGTAAAGGAGCAAAGTAACTGAAACAGTAAAGGACTGGGATCTTCCGAACTTCTCTACAACAACTGAAGATGATATTGTCTCTGTTGGGGTAATATTCATGGTTTCACTTAAACATTACTTTTTATACATGTTAAACATTGCTTGTGGAATTCCAGCAATAACATTGGAAAGTACACTTGAGGACTGGAAAGATATTAGAGACTGGCAAAGTTGAAGGAATTTGATTTGGAGTGGTGGTACGAGAAACTAAATGAGGTAGTTTTTGCAACTCATCGCTGCAAAGTAAGGAAACGTTGACAGCCTGAAGGATGTGGCCTTGGCATCGTTCATGGCTGGATCACTGTGTTTTCAGTGTTTAAT
>JAAXOA010001650.1:0-15274 GCA_036561885.1 Salina celebensis
ACAGTTTTAATGAGCACATAGTTTTTCATTATTTCTCCATTTCTCACAAGCTCCATTGCAGACTTTGTCGCAGACGCCAGTCTTTCTTTGTGTGTTTCCAAGTTCATTTTCAACTTGAGATGAGCCACTGTAAAACGATTTTGTGGGTGGATATTTGGATAAGGTAGGAGTGCGCATGTGACACCTGCGCGGAGGACTTTGGGAACTGGGTTGTTTTTGCGGAGGGCGAGACCTTTTAACGCGGTGCCGACTGAAGACGCCCACACTGCAGTGGTCGTTGTTCCTTCGTATTTTTTCCGGATGGCTTTCACAGCTTGAAGATTTATGCCCCTTGACCATGCCAGATTCTTAGGACCTGTCAGTCGGGGTCCATGGAAACAATTCAGGTCTCGTTTTAGCATTGACCGAAGTAACGATCTGGATCCAAACATCATAAGCCTGAAGTACGAAGAGATTCTCATGCCAATTGGAACTGGAATGCCTTTGAGGGGGTCAATTGAGAGTTCCACTGGCATATCCGCAATACAATGCTGGAGAGCATTTGCAGCAGAAATCCCATCCATAACGGCATGATTTATCCTCCAGACAAGAGCGTAATAGTGGTTCCCAGTGTAAAACGAGTTGTTATTTTTATTCGGTTTCTTTTTCACAGTTATAGTATCAAAATTTCCGAATCCGTCATCGTCCAAGTCGTCATTGACAGGGTAATAGTCTCTATTATATAAAAACTTTGGCACTACGAGAATCTGCCACTGGGGCTGATCCTCTGGAAGGGGTTGATCAATAAACTTTTGGATCTCTCGGAGAACTTGCTCTTGTGTTAGCACAGCACTGGGATCATTAGTTATGTACTTGACGTGTTCATCTATACAAAAGTCCAATGGATGCAGTTGTTCCCAACAGTAAAACCCAAACTTTTCAGTAATCCTGGATCTAAGTCTAGAATAGATGTACTTTCCAGGGAACCGTGGATCTTGGCAATTTATCAAAGACTTCATAATTCTTTCTCTGATTCGACTTATGGAACAGTCTCCCTGGACAACGTAAAGGCTCATGAAGGAACAATCGTTGGCGAAGGATTGATGTGCCCAGGCGGCATCCGCTCCATCCATGAGTTTAAACCGACCTTTGTACCTGTTCACAAAGAATTTAAATGTTGTTAAATATCTTCCAGCTTTTCCATAAACGTTATTGTTATGTAGACTTACCGAAGTTTTAAGATGGCCGAAACAAACACCCGCACTAGACACACCAAGAGCACTCCGCATAACACGAATGGAGCCACGCAGGTTACAAAGATATTGCTGAAAATAACTTCCGCGAGCACCTGCAATGGATATAACTGTGGCAACAGCTTCGTCTGGATGTTTCCACAAACTTTCCTGTAACGATCTGCAACACGAGCTTTTGCTTGTTCATGCATTTTGAGAAGTTTCAGCTGCGTCGACTTGAAATAACTTATCTGTGGCAAATCCAAAGTGGGTTCGGGTCGCTCCACTGTCACGAACTTTAACGATTTCAGCAAAGTAGAATTTTTAAAATCAGTTTGGTCATCTTTTGTCTGTCCATTTTTACAAGTATAACTGGCATTGTCATTCACGTTAAGCCTAAACTTGTCCGCAGGTAAAGTGTCTGTATTACAAAACGATGAGTCACTGGGTCCCCCGAATACTCTACTTTCCTTGGACTGTTGTGACCTCAGTATTGTGCGAAAGTGTTTCTCCAAAAACCGAGATTTCAAATCAGACAAAAGTTCATCTTCCGAAATTAGTCCTGTTTGATGACCCTCGTTCGTTGCAGGATTTCCCAAGAAATTTTTATTCCGAGCGTTGAGCAAGTTTAAAATTTTATTAGGATTTTCATGGAGACTCTCTGGATAATTATTTCTGGAGTTGTTCCTTCCCGCATCTAGTTCATTTGCCACAGTCAATGGCACTTGGGACTGAATTCTCCGTTCTGATTCTGATTCACGGTGATGCACAGCGTTAACTTGGGCTTCTGACGCGGATCTTTTTTGCCTTGACGGTTTTTTCACTTCCACAGCATGCACAGGTATTACTGGAGGTGGTGACAAACTCTGCAGTCGACTTAGTGTCTGATTATGCTTTTGATTCTGGTGTTTCTCGTATTTCCTATTGGCAGCCTTTTTATGAGCTACAGTACTGATCGTGCTGCTTTTAAACTTGTTCCCATCAAACTGTCCAGCTCTTTCTCTCCCACGCTGGCCAACTCCGTGACTGTCTTCGGGAGTCAGAACAGTGAATGGAGTGAGCGTGGACGAGAGCTCTTTCGTTGGCAACACCATTTTTCCTTTGTACTTTTAACCTTTTGTCTTTCTTTTACCATTACACTTTTACTACAACCATCACCGGACATTTACACCAGACCTACACCGGAAATCCATCATTGTCCTGTTTATTCGCAGAAACTGAAAAAACCTGTTGGACTAATAGATTAGTGAGCTTGTGACCACTTCCAGACTGTTATTACATTCAGTCTACACATTTCTCGTGGGAAAATTCTCCATGATTTTACACACCGCAGTTTTACTTTAAATTTTGCAGCCCTACAAACAAAACTGTTTTTTAGTCCTGCGTTATATATATAGGAGGGAAGAAGTCTCTTCATGAATTTGCGCAAACTGCCAAGAAAACACGATTAGCCACTTAAATGACAATGAAACAACAAGAAAGTTAACAATCTTGCAGGGGATGATTTTGCTTGTTTCAAAATACTAATGACTCATGCAACAAATTATCTTTATTTTCAAGGTGTGCGTTTCCACCGCAGAGGTGTTGGTGAGCTTCTTCACTGAACGAGACAATTTATTCTTTGTTTAGTCATCAAGCTAGAAAAACGCTTTTTAAATCACGTGAATATATCCTCTACCACTTGTGCGTCACGTCTTGACGCTGCGAAATCCCAACTTGTTCTGAACAGCAATGCGAAATACCTGCTACAACAGTTAGCATTGAAACAATTATCCTCGTGCTGGCATATTGAAGTACTACTCAAGAAAGACTATACCTTTTTACAATGATTTACATTAGTTTTTTTTACTGATTACGTGAAGTATCTCTGTCGCTTCTTAGTTAAGCCATTTTTTCCTTCAAAACCATCTTGACAGAAAACTGCAACTGTGCTTTGCCTTTTTTTATTGCATGACTTGTTCAAAACACGCTTCAACAATAAATCCATCATTTTGTCATTAGATTTTTGCTCAAAAAACCTAGTAGCTGTTTGTTACATATCTCAAATCTCATTTAAGTAGATGGTACTATTAGTAGGATTTTTTTTACAACTTTTCATTTTTGTTCCCAAAAGTGCAATAAAAAAGAAGCACACGAGGATCAGAATCGTCATTTGCAACAGTGTCATTAAAGACTAATTTGTGCATGGTACAACCTTTGAACTACATTTAGTTTGGAATCATTTAAAAATATGCAGTCGATGTTTCTTCCAAGGATGAATGTTTCAAAGAACTTTATGGCTGTTTTTCCTATAACTGTTTGCATACTGTATATCCATCTTTGTTTATAAGAAGGTTATGTTGATCAAGTTAGATTAGCGAAGAAACGCTTATCATTGTTTGACAATGTAGTTTCTTCTTCTGTTTTCATGTAGTTTTTTCATTGAATTTTTTCAAGTGAGCGAATCGCGGAATGACATCAAACAACTGGTATGTTAAGAATAAACATTCGGATGTGTGTTTGAATGTAAGGTTAAGCTACTGTGGAATGCAAAATCAAAGAAACCGTTCCTCATTAAAACTTACTTATTAATTAGTCGGCCATAAAATGCCGTCAAACCACTTTTACAAACTATTTCATTGTTAAATATAGATTATCTTATTTGTTCATTGTTGCTGATACAAATTAAAATATCAATGGTGTAAGTATGCGCGTGTACAGCCTCGCTATGGCCAAGTACACCTGCAAAATCCACTAATTTTAGGGTTCATGCTTACAAACAGATCGCAATGCGTGACAGTAAAATTGTTGGTAGAAGATGCAACTGTTTCGCAAAAATTGCGAGATCCATACATCTTGTAAAATATATCCCAGGAATCAATTGCAATATTTGCTATCGGAATGTTGTCTGGTAAAGCCGTGAGTATTTCAATAGAAAAAATTGCAACAACATAAAAGATACATACATGAAACAGAAAAATACATGTAAGCGTTCAAAATAAAGCATGTCATCATGATTTTTTTTGTTAGGCAAGGCCCTGTAGGTTTTCAACCAGAAGAAGAATTTCCTATGGAATACCACTCTTTATGAATTCAAGAGCTTTTGTGGCTTCAACAGTGAACACGGTAGTTGTTGATCTTTTTTTGTATTACTGATTATATTTTTAGAACAATAAACAAAAAAATTGTGGAACGACAAGTGAAAATGGTAACACGACATAATAAGTTAAGCCATTGGTGTGAAAAAAAGTGTATCACCTCAAAGCACATAGGGATTACAAACAAATTGGTGTAGGTATTGATGATTTTAATGAATGATGATGAGCAAAGTCTCAAAAGCAGGATGTTTTTGTTACACTACAATACTTGTTACACCACGACCACACAAATTGGGTAGCACATTTTTATTTTCTTTAAACGGATTTTCATGAGGAATTATATAGGTTGTTGTGTTGTAATCCCACTCTGTAAGTAGTTAGAAAAGTTACACCTTTTTTGGTCATTAAAGACAACTTGGTGCAGAGTGTTATCATATCCTTAGTCTGTGAAAAGCCACTTTTTGTTGCATGCTTAAAATCACAGAAAAGGGAAGGGAATTAGAAAAAGTCTATAAAAATAGTCGTTCCTTTTTTTCTTTGAAAACAGAAGGATCTCAAGCTGAATGAAAGGAGACGCTTGTCGAGTAAATCATGTGAGAAAATCTTGATGGGAAGAGGAGGCTTGAGAAAAAAAAGGAACGGATCAGTTATGGCCAGTTAGCCTCTTTAAAAATTTGCTTTCATTAGGATTTGCACTATCAGTGGATAAGTGTTTTTGTATAATTTTACCTGGTATACATGATGATGCCATTTTGCGAAAAACTCTCTAAATATGTAGTATACGTACATAGGTTTCTGTTTGATTAGATATTGGTATTATTATAAAATTCTCCACGAGAAACTTTGTTTCTGAGTGGTTTCTTTTCGGAAGTGCGCATTTAACAATAGCTTTAATGAACGATGGAATACCTAAGACAATGAATTGCAAAGCTTTAAAGAAGCCTCAATATTTCCATAATATAGAACAGTCAAAAGATCTTTATATCTCGTGTTCAGATTCTAATCTGCTTTCTTTTTAAGTGAATTACTTGTACATCAGTGACGTGGTCAGATTCACTTAAAATTTGAAAGATTAGAGCGTGCGGTTTGGTAGTAATTTTCAGAAAAGTAAATGATGCGTGCGCGTGTGTGCGATATTTATTGCAGCAAAAAAGATAATGGTAGATTAACAGTTAATTTTTATTACTTATTTTATTTGACCACAGCAAGGCCCACTCCTCCTTGTGGGCATGTAGTGTGTGTCCAAATCCCATGAAATTGGAGATGCGCTTGTAGCAAGTTGTGCACCAGGTCATTTTAGAAAATGGAAAAGTTTGTGAAATGCCTTCAAAAGATGCACTACAGTCATGAATTTTGTCGTGATTATCCCAGTGAAGTTGACTTGGTTCATATAATTATTACTTTTTGTTAGATTAAATAAATAACTAATCCGCTTTCAAAGCTATTCCATAAGTTTCATTCATTTTTCATAATAATCAATGTTTAAAAGGGCATTGTACCAAAAAATTCATAATTTTCTTCCAAGAGGTTATGAAGGCCGGCCCATTAATGTCCACTCTTTTCCCTCTCACCTTTTTCACCTGAGTCACCTCCTTTACAAAAGAGGTCTTGTCTTATCCACCGCAAACAAAATGATAGAAATGCGTCGTGTCATTTTCGATAAAGCTATACAAAAAAATATCCATACACAAAAGAACAATGCGAACCTCTTAGATTGCGCAATCTTTCACTTATTATCTTATTTTGATATAGTAATGGACACCTATAATATAGCACACTATCACCAGTTAACTGTTTTACTGACCTGGGATGAATGAGCCAAAATGCAGTTTTTCTTCTACGCATCAACTTGTTCATAACTATTTATACAATTCATTCATTCGATAAGATGGTGTGTACACTTAAAAATGTACGCTTAAACAGGAATTTCTGAGATAGCTCAACTTGTTTCAAAATTGAAAGACGTAATATTTGATACTGCAGTGATTCCTTTTCCTTTTTTTATGTCGGGATAGATCACACAGTATTACAGTTCGCGTCTAGTACATTCTTAGATCGTGTTTCTTTCAAATGAAGACTTTTAAAATCATGACGATTAATTATGACTAATCACATTTCTGTAATGTAGCTATTATCACTAGCTGTGAATGTCTCAAACCCGATAAAAAGAGCCGTCATTTCATTATTTTTACGTTTCTATTTCTAATCTCCATTTACGTCTTTTTTATCATTTTTGTTGATACCGGTTAAAATGGAAATTAACTGGTAATGTGATGTACGCAAATTTAGAAAGGATTTATGTTGTGCGACAACATTTTTCCGAAGTGGCCATTAAAAACAAATTAAAAGTCAATCCAAGCGAACACTTAATGATGGATAGTAGAGTCTAATCACGTTTGGCATGCACAACTCGCGCTACACGCACTTTACTCCTCAATTTTGTTAATGTTATGCCATTAATTAGGTCAAAGTGCGTGTTCAAAAAGAAAGGTGGTATTTGAATGCGTCATGTGTGAATTTTTTTCCTTTAAAAAAGTGCATCTCTAATTAATGCGACCTTGTGACATAAAACTTGAGAACAAGCTTGTTTTCCGAAAGTAGCTTGAGCTCTAATTTGTGTTTTTCTAGAACCAATTCGACCAATTATTGGATTGCGAAATATATAAAAATCCCCTATAATCACTTATTAAACAAGATTATCTATATTTTCGGTAACGATTTGGTCAATCAACTTTTCAAGGCGTGTGGTTATGAATTATCAATAGAAGGGATTGCTTCAAAACTTATTTTGGTTTAGTTGCACTGACTACACGTGTGTGAGTTCGTGAAGATAACCACCACGCAGATTTTGAATGTGATGTAATCGGAGCTAATAACGGTTGTGTTGCATTGGCAACTTCAAAACAATAGAAGATGAGCAAAGTTTTGAAGATGATACACATGCATTTTGCAAACTCTTTTGTATGTGTCAACGACACTGACCCATAATTCAAACTCTACTCCTCCCCGTTCTCCTCCAAAACTTGAATATACATTTTATGCAATTCGCATCATTTTTAAAGATATGTTTTGTGTAATTGTTCGTTTTAAGTCATTATAATCATGTAATTAAAACAGAGGAAACGGTTTTTTCAAGAACTCAGGAACACGTATATTCTATTGTAAAAACATTCGTTGTGCATTTCGATAAGCATGAAAGGAACTTTTAACCTGAAAAAAATGAACTTAGCTCACATTTCTTGATAAACTTAAAGCTAAAGTAAAAATCAACATGAAGTAGATTTTTGAACAGTCGGAAGCTGGTCAGCGTTTAAGAGGAAAAGGATGATCCTTAGACAAATACACAGATTAGTGTTCACTCTTCCATTGAACTGTGCGAATTTCATTCTTTCAACTTGACACGTTTCAAAACAAAATTAGGACAAGAAAAAAACATGTGCCATGCATTTGCTTGTTTAAACGTATTTTTTTCTGCTCTTCGTTGGATTTAGAAGTAAATATCTTCTTAAAGACAGTCTTACACGAAGTGAGGACAAACGCAATAACAATGTTCAAAACTTGTGTTTATATTTTTCAAAAAGAAATAGATGAAATTATATGATTATTATGACAAACACGGAAGTGGTGTATTACCATCAAC
The DNA here is from genome assembly GCA_036561885.1 of Salina celebensis. Taxonomy (NCBI): domain Eukaryota; kingdom Metazoa; phylum Arthropoda; class Collembola; order Entomobryomorpha; family Paronellidae; genus Salina; species Salina celebensis. The sequence goes on from JAAXOA010001650.1 coordinate 7,929, forward strand.
TGTTTAATATGTAATTTTTTACGATGTGATCATTCAACTTAATCTAGATTTATGGTTTATTAGTTCACTACTTATCAAGTTAGCCATTAGTAAAAATGAAGAAAAAAATCCTCTTTCCATGTTACAATCTAATGACATGCAAAGCGAACAGATAAAAGATAAAAAATGCAAGTCATACAACACGTCAAAGTTGATAATACCTTTTTACCATTTTCCCTTGTATATTTATCTTAGCGCTTTAGATGATAGCATTTAAAACGACATTTTTTTGTCTTCTCGACAAAAGCGTAACATGAACTAGGTCGAACCAGAGGTTTGGATAGTTTTTTTGTCACTTGTGAACAAAACTTTCGTAAAAGCCAGTAACAATTTTAAACCGACAGCTCACCGTTATGAAAAAAAAAGAGTTAAACTTCCTTTGTCGTTTTATTATCATGAATATCTGAAAAAGCGCAAACTTCATTTGTAAAATGTTTTCCATGTAAAATACTCATATGAAATTGATCTCTTTATTCCTCAGTACGCATCATCCGTTGGAGCACATACACAGATAGAGTAAGTCGAGGTTAAACTGTGTTTTGGCTCGCTTAATGACCTGTAATTTACAAAAAACGCCAGTGCTGATTTCACCCAGTTTTTAAACTTGTACCTTGTACTTAACAAAATCTTTTAGTGCAAGAGGCTTCTGTGCTGCGATCCATCAGAGGTACAAAATTCCCATTGCGCTACACATGCTCACTTGACTTTTACTGCAAGATTTAATTTTAAACTGCTTCCTAGCAATAACTCTCAAGTGCAAGTGTAACACATGCAAAATTTAAACATAGATAAGAAGAAAAAAGTGTTTTAAAAGAGGTGAACTGAATTAAGTTGCAATTTTTGCACTCTTGTGTATTTTGATGCACCAAAGTTAGCGGTTTCTTGTCGAGCATCTCTGGTACTGTTTCGGGTGAAAAATGTTGAACCGTAACGTAACCTAATGCATAAAATGAGGTGCTATTTTAAATTAAATATTCTTTCAGGATTTTGCAAGGAGTAATTGATATAATGCTCGTCGCTAACTAGTTTTATTAAATTGAAAAAGGAAACTAATTTTTCAACAGGAGTTTTAGATTAATAATTGATATATATATGAACCATCTGCTAAGCAGCGAACAATACTGACTTAATAATAGATAACAATTAGTACATAATTAGAAATTGGAAACTTTTACTTTGTGCGTAACAAGTTTGCTTATCTTTCCTGATAAAAAAGACAACCGTGAAACAGGATGTTAAAGTGAATTACCTAATAAAAGTTTAATTTGATAATTAAATAACAGTCTGAAAGCTTAGCTGTCTTCTTGTGTGTCACTCATTTCGATTTCATATTATCAAAAAAACACATTGATAACTGTATGAATAAAATTGCTAATGATAAGTTTACATTTTCCCGATATCTCTTTGATTACAAACACGTCACACCTCCGTCTCCGTGTTTGGCGCTTATACGCAATATTAAATTTCTTAGAAAATATTATTTTAATTACAATTATTCAAAGAAAAAAAAATTAAAGGTTTTTCTTTTGCTTTTGCAGTTCACACTTGATTGAGTTCTTGAAAGACTTTGCACAGAACCTTCGGTACAAAGGTTTTATAACAACTTTTCTTCAGGTTGATATTACCACATTAGAGCGATAAATATCGACACATGACAAGAAGATAAAACTGCAAGCAACAAGGATATCTAATGAAAAAGTTAAAAGTAAAACGGATGATATTAATAGAGTACGACCGCCTTTTAATTAAGCCCTCTGCTTTGAAGTTTGTACAATAAATTCAGGTTCTCTCATTCTCAGTTTGATTGTTGCTAATTTTAGAAGGTATTATAGCACAATTGCATTCATTGTTTTACGATTTTCCTGTTCTAGAAATGAAAACACTTCGTTCGTTTTCAGAAAAAGAACTCTTCGTTTTCTTTATATGCTTTATACTATACGCTAAAGTGTAGGACAAAGTATACCAATGGAACAATGGCAGAACAGAAATGCTATAAAAAAGTGTACATTTTGTGTATTTTCTTTGTCTTGTACATAACTTTTAATTTTTTGTTGAAAATGAAAAGCAGGCTACTGCAGCAACTACACCTGTTTCTGCCTAAGATCCTATAGAAATCATCTATGGTTGATGGTTAAAAGTAGTAATGGTTATTAGAATTCAAAATAGCAATTTGCTTCTCGGCATTTCCTCTTTTAAGTGAAACGAAGATGCCAAATACAACTGCACATAAGATAATTATTGTACTATTATCCTAGAATCACATGGAACAATACATGTAATCAAAGCCGTAATCTTTGTTACGTAGCCAGAACGATTTTTGATTTTTTATGCTAGTTTTTTAAAATAATTATCTTGTGTTGGTCTAAAAGTCAAGAAGAGACGCAAATAAAAGTGGGATATACAAACATGGACAAGCTGTAACATACATCAAAACTTGAAAATCAATTTTACAGCATGCAAAAATAAATACGTCTTGGTCTAAAAGTCAAGAAGAGACGCAAATAAAAGTGGGATATACAAACATGGACAAGCTGTAACATACATCAAAACTTGAAAATCAATTTTACAGCATGCAAAAATAAATCTAGGTGGAGTTAATCAGTTCGCCAAATAAATTATTATTTCGATGACATGCAGTACAAGTTCCACACATGTGAAAAAAATGAGGGCCGTGCCTACAACAAGGTTACATACTACATACTACGCGAAATCTGTTAGATCATAGACCAGAAGCCACTATTGTCATATATTAGAAAATGTTCCAGAGCCCAATCAGTGAAGATAATGCCAGTGAGTTCAGTTTTGATGGCGACTGTCGGACACAATTTGTCTTGGCGATTGGACCTTAATTTTAATCGAAGTCTGAACACATATACTATCTTTGTATATAAACTATACAAACATGGAAACGACACAATATTATGCTGTGAATGCAAAAATACGTTTTAGTAAATGTTTATGCATAAAACTAACGATAAGTAAATGCATCAAAGTATCGAATGAATCCGTGAGATTCAGAGTTTGTATCCCTACTACAGGACAATTAAGTCGTTGCATTTTTTGCATGTATTTATGCATTGTGTAACTTCTTTTGTTGTTTTTATGAACGTTGAATATCTTTTTTTTCTAGTTTTCTATTTGATTGACATACACTTATGGTTAGATCCAAAACGAGCCTTTTAATTTCGCTACGTCAAAAGGGTCGGCCACTCTATAATTTAGAAAAATCAATATTACAACTTCAAACAATCAAAGCAAGTATTACTGAAGATCACACGAATATTCCCAGTAATGAAGAAGACACAAACTCAAAATTCCTCAATTCCCTTAATAAAATGACTTAAAGTAGCTTGTCGTGCAAGCGTCGCTCCTTCTGTAGCAACACGCCCATTCGATGAGTAAATACTCATAATTACAGTGATAAAACTAGGAAGAGAAAGGGAAAAAATTGAATTACAATTTTTATACCAAAAGCCAATAAAACATTCGAAAATCCACATTTGAGTGAATAATATATACTTCCTTTAAATGACAAAAGTTCAGTCCATACTTGTCATTTTTCTGCAAAGTCAATAAAAACGTAGAACAAAAAAATATTTTATTTTTTAAACAAAAATGTAGGTAGTAGTTTCTCTTTAGAACAATTAAGTCTACATAATTCTATTATAAAAAGTTTTGCATGTAGCATGTATTTTTTTCAAAATATTGACAGTGAACTAGAGCCAAACAATCCATAGCAAAAGAATAAAATGACATTATCAATAGCGTTTTTGGTATCACTAGCAAATGCTGAATGGGTAGATAAGAGATATGAGGCAAACATAGATCACCATAGTACATCTTCAAGCCCTGTAATTATGAAGTCATGCATTTAATTTCTTCTTCACATTAATTAGCTTAATGCATCGAGACTCATAAACTCATTTCATCAAGACGAAATTTGAAACCGACTGCAATTTAGTTACACAATGAAGATAGCTCACGCTTAAGGGATCGCCCATAAGGTTCATTCTATATAAATCCCTTTCAAATACTTTCTGGTGATAAAAATGGTAAATTAATCGTCACAAAACTCTAAAAACCACACCTTTAAACGGAACGTCAATGTACATGTGTGTTATAGTTGAGCCCTAATTCGCTGCAAATTGCAACCAATCCTAACAAAGAGCATCACAGAAAAAAAAATACATTCACATATTTGTTTAAAAAGAGAACATCACTTCAGACTTTATATGACATTTGTCGTTTTCATGCATTTTCAAAGAATAATTGTTCAACAAACAATTGATGTAACAATGTGTGTATTATTTTATGGGTTATCAAGTGATTTACGATGTCATTCCTCCTCACCTGTCATGTCGGTTCAGGCATAACAACAGACAGCAAAAGTCCAAAACCGAGGTTAAATAGGGTTGAGATTTTTTTTTTGTCATTGTCAATAATTGTCATTGTTACGCATAAGAAAGGTGAAGGTAGTAAAATTTGCAATGGTAAAACTCATGTTCTCAAATGTGGGTAAAAAAATACACAAAACTGATTTTTTTATAGAGTAGGTGTCGAAACCAAAACTGTTATGGACGCTTTCCAACCGACTAATTTGTCAGTTTTTGCGTAAATAGGTTTATGCCTTGACAACCGCAGACGAAATATTAGACAGATGAACTTAGTAACGTTAATTTAGCACTCTTGCATATGATATTTGATGGAGTAGTTAATTTGAAAATAAGTGTAGAAAATTTGTGTGCTAGTTTGCCGAAATTGAGGAAAATGGATTTTAACGCGCTCATTTACAAAAAGAAATATGGAATGCACGAGTACATAATAATTTTAAATCTCATCAGCGCATTCCACTGCACTAAAAATGAAATGCCACAAGTCTTCACACGCTTTCAAAAATACTGAACACCTTTATAGCTACTTTTTTGTGTCAAGTAAAATATTGCATTTCTGCCATTTGTACAAAGTCTACTGATTTTGCGCGATTAATTAAAGAAATAGCACATGAGCTCTCATCGCTTTGTATGCATCACAGTCATCAAATCCTGATTGCGTATTACGTGAAAAACGTCAGTCATTAAGAAATATTAATGTCAAGTAAGCTTAGAAACTAATAAACAATATGGGCCATGTTTTCAACCGTTTTTTTTTTTGCTAAACATTTTCTTTATCAAAGTCAATCGAACGTTTAAAATCCATTAAAACACCTTTAGCAAATAATTGACGTGTGTAAATCATATTAACTTGTTTGCACAAACAAAAGCTTAACCACAGAGCTAAGTAAACTGCACACAAACGATTCCCATCAAAATAGACCGCACTGGGGGAGCTGACCTATTTAATTGCAATGCGAATGCTGGTTTTGCCTGTTTTGCGACTCAATATATGAAAGTAATTTTGTGGTGATGAGATCGGGGACATCGTGGGAATTATTTGGAAAGGTTCTTTAGAATATGAACAGTCCGTTTTCAAGCACTTATAGTTAAACACTTATTAGCGACGAGATATTTTAAATATTGAAGTCATATTATTACTACTTAACACACACGATGTTACATTCATTCTAGAGTTCATTCAATGACACTATAGATCCAGTGTAACATTCAGAATACTAAATAATATTTCACTTTTCCATAGTTGGTTTGTTAATCATGGACATTAGCAAGATGGAAAGCTTATTGAATTCAGTAACATAAAAGCAATTTTAAATAGATAAACTTTTCACAATTTTCAAAATGTATGAAGTTCTAAAAATTTGTAATCTCCAGCCAGGAAGTTTTAAGGTGTAATGCTCAAAATTGGGTCGCTGTTAGTAGAACACAAAACACAATGCGGCCTTTAATCAGGCAGAAATGTACCTATAAATAAATATAAGTACCTGAGCTTGGAAATTGGAACTACTCCTATCTTACTAGGGTTGTTTGAAATGGTCAGAATATGTATCCATACTTATACTTGACCGACTCGAACAGCTTTTTTTTGTATCTTGCCTACGAACTTCGCAATAATCGGAATATAGGAAATGAATTTGAATAGGGGTTTTTGGCCGACCCTAACATTGCATTGACGACCTTCAATGTTCGCGAATAGAGACTTAGAGCAAAGATCTTATTCGAATTGCCTAGATATATATTGTTTTGTTTGACCGATTTAAACAACTCCAAGAAACGAAGGCGGAACAGTTCGACAAGTTGTCGAGACTTCTTTTATAAACCCGGTACATAGCATAAATGAAGTTCATGCAAATTTACGAAACCGATTATATGCATTTTAAATTTTGGCTCGCAACAGGTTTGAAGATCATCAACACTACGTTAGTAAATTCAATGGTATGCTTGGCGTCATTAAAACATCCGTTGATAAAGACGAGACGCTCACATTTATCAGTTCCATTGTGTTCCATGATCGTTATATGCGAATATACGCAATACGCACGGTCTTTACACGAGGAAATGACTAGATTGGTTGATTACGCTTTTAGTAGACACATTCCACCCATTGTTTGGCTTAATCTAGAAAATAACTAATCATTGTTCTAGGTTTATGTCACATACGAACTTAATTCAATTTGCTTAGGTCTTCCTGTGTGGTTTACATCTTGAATCCGTAGCACTGGATTGAAGTTGAAATCTTAACATCGTGTTTGAAAAATGAACGTAGTTTCATTTTTAATAGTGGTTTTCGCCGTGGGGATAACAACGGCGTATATTCCTACAGGACCCCCACCATCGTTTGATGCACCCGGAAGTGGACAGGTTCGCTCAAAAGGTTCGGGATCATCCAAATTAGCGCCTGGTGAAGCTGCTCCACACGGAAATACCGGATACGGTTACAATGGCGAAATTCTGACAGCACCAGAATCCAAATATTCTACAGGAGAATGGGCTCAACAAGATTTCTCGGCAAATGAATTCAATGAAGCCCCTAATGGAGGAAGTGGAGATTCCTCGAAACCCAGAAGCTCCGCACCACCACCTGCACCAGCACCTCCAAAAGTAAAAGTAGCTCCACCGCCGCCAGCAGCACCACCTGCAGCCCCTGCAGCTCCTTCATCACCTTCAAGACTCCCTAATGGACCCCCACCATCATTTAATGCACCGGGAAGTGGTCAGGTTCATTCAAAGGGTCCAGGATCGTCCAAGTTAGCGCCAGGTGAAGCTGCTCCACACGGAAATACCGGATATGGTTACAATGGCGAAATTCTGACAGCACCAGAATCCAAATATTCTACAGGAGAATGGGCTCAACAAGATTTCTCGGCAAATGAATTCAATGAAGCCCCTAATGGAGGAAGTGGAGATTCTTCGAAG
>JAAXOA010001651.1:0-15271 GCA_036561885.1 Salina celebensis
TGCTCAAAAGTTCCTGGCGACGTTTTCCAGAAAATGTCCATTTAAATCGTCAGCTCATTCCCTTAATGTAAAAAAAATACTTTGAGTAGTCTTTTCATTTTTACTACTCTTCGTGAGGCAATTATCATCAACTCTTGACAAGATCCTTTATCATGAAGGTAACCAGGGTGCCTTCTCAAAGACAAAGTTTAAAAAATGCACTAGGATTTTTTCTAGTTTCTTCTTCAAACCTGGAATAGTACCTTTTCTCCTCACTTTGTCCATCTATCTGCAAAATATAGTGGATTTTTCTGTTCGGTTTCAAAATACATTTTTTTTATTTGAGTTTCTTGAACCATCTTAGTAATTTTTCCCGTTTTCTGTATGGAACTTGGCCTTGTTCACGTAATATTCTACAAGCGTTTTTTCCTCTATAAGTTCAGGTTACTCGTATTCTGATTTCAATACCAGCTTAGCTTCATCATGAGTTTTAATTACAAATTTGTTTACAACTTTTAAAAATAAACACTTCGATCAATGTAGAAAAAATAGTTTGTGTGTTTCAATTCCAATATTTCCAATTAAGAGTTTCAGCTGAAATTTCCAGCTTAATATATATAATATTCCAAACCTCAGTACAGATCACTTTTCAAGTTTTTCTGATAAAACACGACATATATAATGTATCTCGTTTTGATAAGGTCCATCCTCAGTTGTGAGTTTGTATAAAGTTGTTCAATTATATCTTTTAGTGCGATGAACTGCTTTCATTTGGCTTTCCAGTTCTTTCTGCTGTACGTAAGTTGAGCATGCAGAAATAAATGTGAAGTGAATGCGCATTTGATTCAAGTGGATTTTGGTATGCCACCAAATTATTTAATCTTTTCCAACAGAAAACATTCAAGAAATGAAACTTTTTCAGCATTTCTTCCAGTCTTATCACTTGCAAGGAATATAAAAGGCATTGATGTCAAATTAATGCTGTTGTGGTTGGTTGCATTTTTAGCTAGCATATTGAAGCAATGTGATAAAAATAATTAAATTGGCAATATTGAGATTGAATACTAATAATAAAATGTTATAACAATGTAAAATCTATGTGGTCCTCGCACATCATAACTGCAACTACAAGTAAATTTAAACGATTGACAATTCGACATAACTTTCATGGAAAGCGGAATATCGAATTGTAATCGTCTTCTAGTATTTGGCCGAAACGGTTTGGTTTCAAACGGTTTGAAATCAATTTGGAATATTCTTAACCAGTCGTTGAGTCTTCTAGCGCCCCGCTCCAGCAGCACTTAAAAACAATAAATTTTGTTACTTGTACTTGCAACAGGATTATCACACAAATATCTAAGATTTTTACATACATAATTAAACTATTTACGAGCCGCTGATTAATGACAAAAAATTTTCTACTTATGGTGTAGGAGATAAAATACTGGTTGCGTGGAACTCACCATTTCTTTTGTTTTATACATGTTTTATGTACAATCACTATTTTACGGTTTCCGGACTATTAAGAGATCACATGCATTGAATGACAGACCCCAGATAAGAGCTCGTTTCTACAGATGAATGAAGTCATCGTGTACACACAAAAAGTGTCTTCAAAACCAGTTACATATTATGTTACGCAGCATGCACAAACAAAGTGGCCAGCTCTATAAATAGATAAGTGGTTGACCGCATGAATCTATCTTAGATTTAGGTATGGTTGGCAAAATTTCGTTTTGCAACGAATTTTTTGAGTGTGAGAGAGATATCGTTTCATATTAGAGATATTATGGTATATATCCAGGAGTATTTTTTCGTAAAAACCAGTGTGTGTCCAAATGTGAAGAAGGCAACAAGAGTTTCTCTACTGAAGCATAACTCCTAAGTTTCAGCCGGTTTGTTAAGTTTAATTACTATTGAACATACAACTGTTCTTGGACAACACTTGAAGAGTTCAGGTATGCATATCAATAAAATATTCTAATTATTAGAACTATCACTGGTAAAATCGCTAATAATTCATTTCATTTTCGTAATTAATGTAACATAATGGCTTTCATTGTAACTGTTGAGTATTAGAATCAGCTGCATTTTCCGTAACGTTTACTAATTTATTTGAAACGTCTCGTGTTACTGTAAAACAATAAAGATAGTAATGTTGCCCATTTCGATTTTAGAGTAGCTATCCAGATGATTAAATTAACAGAAAAGCACTTTCTTCAACTCTAATACAGCTCCATGCAAGTTTTACAAAACAGCACTGCCAAGAAGACATGCCTAAAAAATCTCACCATTTACAAAAAACTTTTTGCATATTATGCGCATCAGGTTATAAGCCCACGGATTACTTTATGTTGGGTAAAACATCTTTAGTTCAGATTTCAAGGTCAAGAGAATCGCATCTTGTTTACGTAAACACGTCTCTCAGCTCAGTATCCAGGATCAATGTATGCACCACATCGAGATTTTTTAGAATCACGAGTATCCTCATGTAACCACTACTAAGTTTTTGATTCCAACTTTGTGATTTAATCTTCCTAAGATTGCTTCTGTATTCGGTGTTATGTTATTGACGCGATTAGGGAAGAACATAGAATTCTTCATCAAAAGTGATTTGTTGTAATTAAAATAATACAAGCAATAGGAACCCGAACGACATACAATTCACACATTCTGTGTGTGAGCAAACCTCTGAAGAATAGTCCAGTTCACCAAGAACATAGCTGCATGATTTAATTCTCAACTTTCTATGAAGGGAAAAGAATACTCAAGTTTATTGGATGACTTTATTCGTGCATTTTTCAAAAACGGAATAAATCTACGTGCGTATATGGACACTTAACTTCCTTTTATACATATCGGAAACCTTTGATGAATATTATATTATTTAACATAGGTATTCATATTACTAAATGAATTATTACTCCAATTAAACGTTAATATTGTCTATTTGCACACAGTGTTGTGTTTATTTGCCGAATTTAATAATTTAGGTATAGACTATACAGACTGTGGTCGGCAGTGAGAAGTGAGGACAGACATGTAACATTATTGAATAACATTAAGAAGGACGGTTCAATCTCTAAGCTCAGTTTACGTAGCAAGTAACAGAACTTTTTGGGTTGCGGTTTAAATAAAACTTTGAGTTTCAAAAAACATTTTCAAAATGATATTTTTTTCCCGTTATAGGTTGCACGCTGTATATGCTTCTAGGTCTTACACAAAATATATAATACGATTTACGTGTTATACCTTCTCATGTCATACGAATTGATGTAATACCATCCATTCGGCAGTTAATGAGGGGTAATAGGGGCTTTATTTATGTCCTTCTTTCCGCCCTTGGACACGAACGATACCTCAAGAACCGTTAATTGTATCACGCTGAAATTTTGGGCACGTGTTACTTCCTTTAGAGCGACCAAATACCTCAAGAACCGTTAATTGTATCACGCTGAAATTTTGCGCACGTGTTACTTCCTTTAGAGCGACCAAAGCGATTTAACGTTACCGAGTTCACTGCACAATTAAAATATCAATGTCAATGCAGCGTTTAAGGCACAACTGGTTATGAATTCGATACTTTAATAGAGTTGCTCGGGCTGAAAAATGTTCGTCTCGGTTCAGATGGAGCTTCTTGAGCTGGACATGCTTATTGCTAGTCTCATATATATTCCTTAACGTTCCCAAGTTACAAGCGTAAATAAAGTAGGACAAGATTAAGATGGTTGGATAAGATATACATAAAGTGAAAATCTTTATCTCATCCGTCAAAGTAGAAATTGAATGCGATCTGATCATCTCACCCTTTATCTTCCAAACTAAGGATGAACCATCTCGAAATCATCTTTCATCTTGGAAGCGAAACAATGCTGGCAAAAAAAATGAAAGAAACGCTAATATTGCACAAATTTGCAATGAAATGCACCGATTTAGCCTATTTGAAAGAAGTTTTGGTAAAATCTGCAATTTATATGGAAATTCTATGGTCATCGTCATTAATAACTCAGGACTCATCGGGCTCACGAGTTAATGTTTAACCCTTTAACGGTTACTTGTATGAAGCAGCACCTGTGATAAGCCCTTGTTAAGACAACTGTGATTCCCGTTTTGTTTTGATAAAAATATTGATTTTCATGCCAAAATATATCAGCAACATGCCCAAATATTGTATCATTAAGTCATATGCATTGGATCACTTTAACAGTTAGTGTTTCCAACATCACTTTGTTTTTAGCTTCTGTTTTCAAGTTCTGTTTTAGCCCCACTTTTGTCTAGTTGGGACCATTTTGTGCATTTTTGACGTTTTTCCATTGTCTGGTCCAAAGTGTTCTCGATAGCCATTTAAGCTAGATCATGCAAGTGAGACAACGGGCATTTGAATCAGTGGTTGTTAGACGTGGTTTGGGCATTAAAATTCACGCTTAACAAACTTGCATTATCTAGCTCAAACGAATAAACGAGTAAATGTCGTATTTATGTGCTGTATCGGTTTACGCTGTTATTTTATTCATTTTTTTGTGCATAAAATAAACAAAACAAGACGGTTTAAGAAACATCTATCTGGTAATGGTTTTCATAGAATGAAGATACCAATCAAATCCACGGATAGAGCTTACGTCGAAGATAAGTCTTTTGTGCTACCAACCCTGGAGAATGGCCCTATTTCAATAGGAGCACTGTGGGATTGTCATAAATCAACAACAGTTCATGGTTTCAACCTATTTGGAAAGGTTCCTGATGAGTCGCATTTGAAAGTTGATGAAATTCAAGCAGCCGATTACACATTGCGTCACGTCAAGAGCTCATCAGACCGACAAAAGTCTTTGCGTGTTGGAGGAGAAGTTTCTCTTGAGATGCTTAATGGATTGATTAAGGTAGGTGGAGGTGCGGATTACGATGACAACAATGTAACCTCTTTGTGGGAGGAGGAACTGCTATGCTCTTATGACTTAACTACTTGCTCCGTTGAGACTCTTCCATCAGTGAAGGAGACGATCAACCAGGTCGTACTTGAAAACATTCTAAAAGGTAAAAAAATCCAATATACTTATTTACAAAACCAAAACAACCCTCCTTCAAGTTATTCTCTACTTAGTAATTGGCATAGTTAGAGCACGGGCTCGTCACATGATACCATTAGAAATCAAATACAAGTTTTAATTAAGGAGCATGATGAAAACATGCTGATGAGATTTTTGAACCGATTTCGATGAAATTTTGCACGATTGTTACGCAGGCCAATGCGGTGGGGCGTTACGTTAGCAAACGTTAAACTATTATGATTGTTAAGCGTTCAGTAAAAGTTAACTATAATGCATTTTAAATAACGATTCTTCATTAACTATTTTGATAGAGCCTTTTGTGCGGATCGTTTTTCTAAAATGCCTAATTCGATAGTCTTCACTGGCAAATTGGCAATTAAAGTTAAATACTAGACATCTACTTTCTAATACTTCTACTTCTACTAGTAATTTCTAAAAAATCTTGCTGGCTTGTTCTATCGAGTCAATATTTGTATTTCAATGCGACCGTCTAAAGCCATTATTGTACATTCGACTTCCGGTTTATTTTGTCACTTTTCCTAAACCTATCAAACAAAGAAAAACCTGCTCATCACAAGATGTTTTGAAAGAATTTTACAAAGAATGATAGATACTCGTTTTCCTCGAAATAAAAATCTGTCTGAACGCATTACTGTTACTATACGTCATAACTAACGATGTCCTTAATTTGTTTACTTGCAATTAAGCTTTTCTAGACTGCATCATGGGCTCATGAACTTGAAACAGTTTCGATAATGAGGAGTATGTTAGTATTTGTTCATGGACGGAATAAAAATACACACTGTAGGTGCGGTATTAAGCATGAATCTTGAGAATATTCTGTACTCAGACTCAAAAGTGCTTTATAGTCATAGGCTAAAAAACTATATCCAAGCTTTTCATATATGAATGTGACATATATGTGTCTTTATTGCTCCATGACAATAATTAACAATGACATGACAACTAGTGAAAAACGGGATTGTTTTACAGGAACAACTAAAGCGACTCATGTAGTTGTGGCAACCCAGTTTGGAGCAAAACTGAATGCTTCTATTCGAGTCAAGGAAACAAAATCAAAGAGAAAAGAAGACATCAAAGGAAATTTTTTCGGAAAAATCATCTTGGGTCCGGTCACAGCTGCCGCTAAAGTGTATTTGGGAATGTTGGACAATGAAGCCAAAGACGACTTTGATAAAACCATCAAAGTTGCATCACGTCCGAATATGCCTATACAGCCAAAAACAATTGAGGAGATGTTCAATATGGTTACCATGATTCATGAGGAAATACTACATCACGTAGCGCTTAAAACCGTTGATAAAACAGTATATGGTGTACCTATACGATTCACCTTGGCACCTATTCAGCAGTTTATAGAAGCTCCTGTTGAGCGACTATATTTGCAATTTATAGATACAACACTGGAGACACTAACTGCATACCTTACATTCTTGAAAGACTTCCAAGTTTTCCAGTACCTTCATAAGAAAGTTTTGGAAGCTGAGCCAGGACTTAAGAAGGTTCTCCACGATCCCGAGAATCCGCTGACACTAAAAATCGTCAAGGCAGAGGAATTCTACAGAGCCAAAGCCAAGAAAGCGTTCACCGCTCTTGGCTGTCTTTTGAAGAAATATAAAGTTGGAAACGCGGACTCCGGTACAATGCTGTCAACAATTAATGAGTTGGAGAAAGATGTCAGCATGTCTCTTGTGTTTGAAAAGGTCGGCAACTTTGTTCGGGAAGGGCGAGAGCTGCTTATAACTATAACGGACGCCGACATTGAGGAATCCCATAAAATTGAAATTTTTACAAATCCCCAGGATCAGGAGCGATGGTACCAGGCGTCAAAGCCCATCAAAATATTGCTTCGTACGGGTAACACTGGGATCAGTAGTTACGCTCTGGCCAAAATTTATGGGCTAAGCAAAAACCTCAACAATATCGGTATAAAAGTAGGAGTTGCACTTCCAAACATTTCAAACAATCAAAACAGTCTGGCTCTGAAAATCAATGGAAAGGAAGTCGTTTACAACACTCCCAAAAGTATTCACCATGTTGTTCATGTCCTGACGCTTTTAGTTCATGAAGCTGGTGCAATTACAACAAGATTTTTTACCATTTACGCATCTTTGGCTGGAATCAAGTTACCATTTAAAGAAAACCTTGATGACTTACACAGTCTTATTAGCATTCTGGAGAAAGCTCAAACCGTAACTGTTGCAGAATCTTATCTCCACACCAGAGATATATGCTTTGAAACCAGCGACACCACAAGATTAATGATAAACTTGGAGTGTTTGGACTCAGCTCTGGATTCAGTGAGTAAACATTTGTTTCTGCAAGTTGTATTTGGAGATTCAGTTGAATGGGTGGTTGGGAAATGGGATTTCGAAGTGATTCAAGGACTTCACGAATCTCCCATTCTCTTCGCCTTTAAGAATGGGAAAATGATTGGAATCTGCTGTGATATCATTGACTGCTTACTTCTCAGCAGAGGTTTATGCGGCTCTGACACAGACAGTGTGCAGTGTCTAGACCTTATCCAGCCAATACAAAGAAACTTGGAACGAAACACTTTTCATAAAGATCGATCACAGTTTGCACTGAACTTTGCTTTCAAACTACAACCAAGATGTTCTGTATTTGACAACGTGGTAACTGTCAAAGATCTTCCGGGCTTTGAAGTTACTATTGATGAAAACTACATTTCATGTCAGCGAACACAAGAGCTCCTACGTGCAGCTATTGCCAGGAACTGGAAAGGAGTATTTTCGTCATTGAAGGAATGGGTGATCCACGAAAGTGATGCCAACGAAGAGCTCCTACAATCCATTCAAAACATATCTACAGATGACATCATCCAGTTAATTGCGGCTTTACAAAATCTGTTAGACTCACAAAACCCATTTTACAGCTTCATATCAGGGACGATCGACAGTCTGAGAACAGTAGGATCGCAAAAAGAAGATATGACTGTTTTAAACAAACTGATCGATGGGGTCGTGTTACATCAAAAGTGCCCTAAATCTTTGGCTGACCAGCTACAATTTCTTCAGGATGTCCCTGTCTTTAGTGAAAGAGTCACAAAAGCTATTGGAAGACTTGAGAACTATCTTAATGTTGCCAATACCGACCAAAAACTGGAAAATATTGCTAAATTCCTGCAGCTGCTTAAGGCCTCTAGTGAATCAGAAAGGGTTAATATCACGTCTTACCAATTACTTCCGAGAATTCTCTCACAAATCAAAATCCTAGATGCAGATTATCCTGGGGCTAAAACTTACATACAACAATGTACCGCATCCAGTAATTTTTACGGGTCACTGCATGCACTTCGGGCCCTTCTAAACGACCCTTGTTTGTATCGGGTTCAAGTTGCTTTTGAGAAGCTGACGTTTGTGGATGATACAACTGACCTGGGAAACATCATGGAAGCTCTGGGGAAAGAAAACCTGACAGTAGAGCAATATCAGTCAATTTTTGGCAATCAAAAAATCCAGTTGCTTTTGAAGCGAGCTGCAACATCCCCGTCGTTCTTGGAGAAAATAAAGTGCTGGTTTTGCCATAAAGGAATACCTCATTTCTTTCCAAATTTTCTCCGTGAGAAACTAGAGCTACTTATCGAGGCTGATGATCAAGATGAATCAAAACTTTTTGAGAATATTGAGAACACGTTATCTCGTTTTCAAAAAATATGCAAACGTGACCAGTTGCCTGACAACTTTGCTCAGGTTTGTGTTTTAAATTTATTAAGTGAGATTAAATGTAGTAAAATGACATAAATTTGGTAAATGCGTATAATGTGGTATTTCAAAATTACTATTTTGGTTTAACAGATTTTAATGACAAGCTTGATGAGCAACGTCGAGTTGAAAAACATATTTCTCAGTTCAGGAGCATTAAAATATTGGGTTGATTATACAAACCAATTTTCGGAAGCCTGGGACTGTAAGACTGTCAAGGACGCCTATGACAAGCTATTGAATTGGAAACGTCAACAAGAGCTGCCAAGAGACCTTCGAAAGGAAAGTATACAATTGCCTTCTTTCTATTTACCAGCACAATCTCCAGATAGCGAACCAGCCAACCTACAACAACAGTTGCAAGGTGAGTCCTTTTGCTAAGCACAAAGATTAACTTTTAAATTCAATTAAAAGGAGCAAAATATTCAAAATTCGAATGTACTACAACTCGTATGAGTACAGGTTTCACGTCACCATAACTTCCATTACCCAACTTTTTCCATTCATTTACCTTACGATTTCTTTAGGATCTTTATAAACATATATACAACATATTGCGCATTTTTTAGCCCTGTCACCGCATGCGTAGCCGATTTCACCCTAGCGTTCTGACAGACCACGTTACGACTTGGTCGGTTACATGTTAGTACTTAGCCGCGGTGTCTTGGCTAAAAAATTCTTCAATATTTTCACTTAAATTAGTAGAGGAGTACCAGGTTATTGGAATGTAATCTTTGTAGAGACAAATATATACATAGTCACTTGAGCAATTGTTAATGAGGAAAATATACATTCCAGTAGAATTGGTATATACTATACCACATGATTTTATAGCATCATAAAATTTCTCTAAATACAGAAGTCATACAATAGAAAAGATGGCGAGTTGTTTAATACGAGAACCAGCATTGTTAATTCTTACTCATACTTTGTAAACACGATTTAATATTACTTTTAATTCTTAGGAACAATTGCACATCAACTAGTTGGCGATACACTTCATCCAATTCTTCCAGCTGATTTCTTAACTCTAACAAAACTGTTGTCACAACCCCAGCAGTTTGAACAGTTTGAAGTTGGTTATATGTCCAAACTCGTTCCATACATTTTGCAACGTGTTAAAATGTGGGGACTTCAAGCAATCAATCCAGACAATCTGTCAAACTACAATAACGAGCAACAACTCCAACCTTAAAGTCACAAAGAAAATAAATTTCAGAAGCCAAGATCAGCCACCATCTTCCAGTGACACCCAGATTTCAAACTCCAAACCTATTTCGAGAATCGACATATTTTCTATTTTACTTGCTCGATGTCACCCGCTTGTATTGCAAGACATCTTGAAGATAGTATCTCAATTTGCGACGACGCTGCCACTGATAATAAGAGATATTAAGACAGCGGGGAAGCCGAAGTTTACCTGCGTAGTTCCACTTCTAAAAACATGCACAACCAAGTGGGAATACATCCCGGGAGTGGTACATTACAACGAACTATTCTCGAGTCCATTTAAAATGGTCGTTGCTGTTCGAATTGGTCGCACTGCAGAAGGACATCCAGGGAAAAGTAGCATCCTAAATCAAGTTCTTTCCCATCGACACATGTTCTCATCAATATCGAATCCTGGGTCAGAACATGGCAAACCATTGACACTCGATGGAAGCGTTGAGTTTTGCACACTCACACAGGAGACATCGTCCCCAATGCTGTGGCAATCTGCTGTTCAGTCCCATTACTTGACTGGTACCGACCAACTCTTGTTGCTTGCAAATCTTCACGGGGACGTTTTGAAATATCCAGAAACACTGAAGATTTTGAAAACGTTTGCGTCCAAGTTCATCATTTTCTTTAACTCGATGAATAAAGCCGAACTGCAGAAGAAATACAACGAAATTGAGGAAAGTTTGGGTGAGGCTTGGAGTGAGCATTTATACCATGTTTTAGTTGATCCAATTGACGGGTGCGATAAAATGCTTCCTGATCGGGTGATTCAAACAGCTCAGCTTGTGTCTGATTCCACAACAAGAATACTCAGGACAGTTATATCCGAAGCAATAATGGAGAAAGGAATAGAACCAGACTACACGTCGGACGAGCTTCCTCGGGTATTATCTTTGGAAACCGTCATATTTGCACCAGCTATTTCAACAAAAGAATCCATTGAATTTATTGACTTCATTAAGAGAAGGATGTCAGCGAGTAAAGTCATCAATGAAACTACAAAAAATGAACCCTAAGCTTGACTTATATCACCAGAACGTACTCCGGATTTGGAAGGAAAGTCCTACACTACAAGAACTGTTTAGCAAGTTTTTACAAATTCTTCATCTTCCAGCTAGTCAAAGAGTTTTGGCCATATCTCATGTAGATAGAGAACTTTCCAACTTAACAGCAGATGAATCTACCAAGATACGAAACAGAATCAAGGAACTGAGGGAAGAGAAAGTACGCTCAACGTCTCTTGTGAAGTCTGCTGAATCGAATAACTTGCAGGAAATGGTACGGGTCAAGCTTATCTCAGCATTTGAAGAGCTAGATAGAATATGCCTTGGGCTTGAGCACATCTATAGAGAAGTTGGCCGAATTTTCGCGTACAACCAGTCATTTCAGGAGTCTTCGTTGGCCATCCTATCGTCTGCAGCAGGAGAGCTACTTGTCGACGGTAACGCTGTGGAAGTCTTAGATGGTGAGATGTTGGATATGTGTAACGCTTGGTTCGACTCTGTTTGTCACAGTATCTGCAAAAAGTATGGAAATCTCAAGATCTTCGTAGTGAGTATAATTGGTTTGCAGTCATCAGGAAAGTCGACACTGTTAAATGCCCTGTTTGCGTGTAAATTTGCTGTGTCAGTCGGTCGATGCACGAGAGGACTCTTCATGCGGATTTTGTTTCTTGAGAAGGAGCTAGCGGCAGAGTTGGGGGTAGATGCAATAGTGGTACTAGACACTGAAGGTCTCGGAGCTCCGGAGAAGCTTAATGATGAAGAAAGCGACCAGAAAGACCGTCAATTGGCCACTTTCACCATGAGCGTTAGCAATTTAACGTTGATCAATGTCCTTGGTGAGTCCATTCGCGATCTATCCGACATTTTGCAAGTAGTCATTGTTGCAATGGCGCGGCTGGAGAAAGCAGATATATCACCAGACATATGTATGGTCCAGCACTTGTCCGAACGGGATAGTTCTAAAGTCATGCGGGGAGAAACAGAATTTGCTAATGCGCTCCATGAAGCAGTTGTGCTAACAGAAAAAAAGGATACGAAAATGGGGATCCGCAATAGCAAATCACTCCAAGTCCTCGAGGAACGCATCAAAAATGGTGATCTGGCACGGCTGTTTCCACCATTTAAAAATGGTGGTACTGTGAACGCCCCACCATCTGAAAAGTACCACGAAGCGGTTACAGATCTTTATAATATGATTTTGGAGACAATCAAGAGAACGAATGCCAAACAAACTTTTCACGGTTGGCATGAAATCATTCATAGCTACTGGGACGAAGTATCAAAGCAAGGGTTAGTATTGAGTTTCAAAAACATCCGGGAAATTCAGGACTTTATTGATAGAGGATCTTTAATAGCAAATGTTAAATCTGCGATCGACGATGCCTTCCGTGCACACAGGGAGAAATTTCAGAAAAAACTCAGAGCTTGTTTTAATAAGTTCTTAGCGGACAAGAAAGAAAATCATGCCTGGGAAAAAACTAAAAAAGACTTTATAAGTCATACTGACGAAGCTCTCAAGAAGTTACCTCACAGTTGTCCTGCGGCTTGTGACAAATGTAGCGACGCTTGGGAGCAAAGGACCAATGTTTTCAAAAGTGTGGAAGGAAAAGTTTACGAGCAAGAAACGCAGGACACCATTATTAAGCACGTCCAACAAAGTCGTCTTGGCATTTTGAAAAACCTTAACCAAATGGCGGATGCACTCGTAGTTGCTCACGGAAATTGTGCTGAATTTGATGAAATCGTTGCAAATATAATCGAACAAAAACTTCAGGTAAAACCCCACTATAGCGAAACAGAAGTAGATGCAATTATTGAAGAAATATGGTACAGCGTAGGGCAAAATGTCTCTACAAAAATGAAAGTGGTGCCGGCTATCAGGAAGATCCTAGAAGAAATCTGGAGTGAATATCATGTCCATCCTCAAATCGAAAGGCAGGTCAGACAGAACAACTTACCCAACTTGAGCAAACTGAAAGCCTTCAGGAATTACGTTTATTCGAATTACTTGGACTTTAAGGATGTCAACTATTTGGAGCATGAGTTGGATGATATAGCTGAAATTGTTATCACTAAATACAACAGCAAACAATATGAGACCGGAATGATACACAAAGTCAACGAAATGATTGAAGTAGTTCTGAATAAATTTGAAGAAAATGTAGTTCGAAACAAACTACGTATTGAGTTTAAGTGGAAAGCGATTGTTTTTGGACTGATTAAATTCACCCGTGTGATGCAGAATAATGAGACTGAATGGAACGATCAAAATAACCCAAAACACATTCTGGAAAAACGAGAGGATGAGTACAGAAAGGTAAATATGCATTATATATGAACATCAACCCTAACATTTCATTGCAATCAAGGCATGCTTAAATGTAAATATTTTTGAAACAACATAAATTAATAACAGACTCCAAAGTGTCGGTTTGTTTGTTGTCCTAATCATTTGATATAGGGCTCCATCCAAGTATTTGAACTCATCTTATGTATAATCTGTTTTACTTTCAGAAAATTAAGATTTGGTTGCAGCATGGCTTTGGATTCGAGAGCGAAGGAAATCTTATTGGAGAAAGACTGCTAACAGCAACTCGCCAACTGGCACAAAAGCGGGGCGATGACGAACACGTCAAATATGTTACCGGTCACACGTGGCTAGTTAGTAGTGAAAATGTCCGTCTAGAGTACTTTCTTGAGCTGGCCAACGAAGTACAGGGAGGTGATAAGGCGCGAGCAATTGAACATTTTTTAAGCCCAAAGTCCTCAATTTCAAGTTGGTTCAACACAACAGTCAACAGCCTCCCTAGGGTTAAGGGGAAGAGACAGTTTGTTCAAACAGCTAACAGCGAGTTCGAGAGTATCACTCAAGCCATTCGAAACATTAGCAATGCAGAGGGGTTAAAGGACTACGTCAAGGACTTCTTAACTCTAGTGGACGGTGTGGAGTACAATCCTCAAAGTGGGTTAAACTTTGCTGGGGCAACTGAGTCAGAATTTAAAATTTTCAAAACAGCCGCTTTGAGAAAGTTAACCGAGGAGCGGGACACGTTGTGTGACAATATTAGAATCACCGATCCTTCAAAACAGGAAAAAATTCAAAAAATCCTTGGATGCTGCGAACACTGCTACTGGTGTGGAGCCCTGTGTTGGGGAGAGTTTGACCACAAGAGTAATGAAGACGACACTAAACGACATCATGCTTGTCATCAAGCGCAGGGTTTGATTGGAATAAGCGACAAAATAGAACATACCTTATCCCCAGACTGTTGCGACACAATGGGGGACCATTGGATCATGTATTGGCCCAGTTCTCCTGACGGAATGAGCTGGCCCAAAACGAAGCTTCATCCAGACTTTGCCAACTGGATATTTACGGCCCATAGTAAGAACCATTTTAACGATTTGATGAAATGGTTTTTTGCCAATTTACACAATGATATTGCAGCAGAAAGAGAGTTGAATCCGGCACCTGGCGATAAACTCAGCCGAATGGGATATTTAAGTCTTCCGAGCTTGAATCATATAACATCTGTCATTGAAAGCCGCCTTGGGAAAAACTGAAAATCTTCTAACATAATTGTGATGACTTTGATATTTGATACACTTATTAGCCAGGAACAATGTTTCAATTGAACAATGAGCAATTATGGGACAATGTTATGAGTTGCTTTATTTTGTGGTTTTGTTGTATTTCATTATTTCATATTCATACGATTTTATATTATAAATACATAATAATATGTCTCTTGCTTTCGGTTTGAACAATAGTAGTGGTAGATTCCAGCAAGGACAAATAGAAAATAGGTATATTTCTGTGGATTAGTATGAAAAATATGAATGAATTTGATTCGTGTTATGGACCATAAATTGTATAACAAAAAGTTCATAAATATACTTTTGTTATTTGTATATTGTGACGTAATGAATTGGACGAATAAACACTTTCTCTATATTTGAAGTACTCAATGCAAAAATTATTATGATTGCATAAATACATATAAAATGAAAGCTTTTAAAAGCTAGAAACAGGAAGCTGAAAGCTTATGAAAAAAATTGCAGGTTTTACAGTTGACAGTGGGGAAAGTTCTCGATTTTATGGTTCATGTTCAAATGGGCTTGCTCAACAATAAAATACTTTTGGCGTTTTCCGTGTGTTTGTACTTTGCGTAAATAAAATCTTCCTAGCAAAAAAAAACACCTAAACTCCAATTTCAAGTAAAATAAACCGTTGCAACGCTAGAATTAAGCATTGCGAAACTGTTAGAACAACTAT
>JAAXOA010001652.1:0-15269 GCA_036561885.1 Salina celebensis
CGTCTGGTCAAATTTCATCTAGAACTAACAATTTTATTTACAACTTTCCTTATTATCGTTTGAGCTTCCTCGTTGTCCACGGTTTGAATTGCATAAAAAATCGAAAATTTGTTCTTTCAGACTTAACATATTCCCTACAATGGGAAGTATGGGAACATCTAGCATGAAAAAAGTAACAAGCGTCAGACCGGGAACTTGGTGTATAATATACAATACGTAGGAATTATACGAGAATCTGACAGGTTTCACCAAGATCCCATTAGAACCCAATACTTCTTTCCGGGAACTTCATGTGACAATGACAAACTAGCAATATTATTAAAATGATCAAATGAAATATGTTTTTAATTATACAAAGTTCGATTTGGATCAGCTTCTAAATAAAGTTGCTGAGATTCCAAAGAAGCAAAAAATATGAAACAGAATGAATTCAATAAGATAGCTGGTGTAATATCCGTTAAATGCTTATAATTTTTTTTACAATTTAATAAGTTTGGTAACTATATCTCAGTATCACAAACATTAATTTGAATTGACATACACTCAATTCCACTGACATACTGATGGAAACATGGAAAACTCAAGTTTAGGCTATTGTTTACGCGTCTGTAGTATATACTTTTTTTCATTTTTACTGCAGACTGCTACGCCCAGTAGACTTTGCCAAATTAGCTACAACGCAAGGTTCCTGGGATCGACTTACTGTGTAGTGCTGCCGATATGGTCCTAACTAATGCTAATGTTACTTTTATAAACAAACACGTTTTTTAGGACGCACCTGATTTCCGTGGTAGTAAAGGAACAAAAGCGCATTTGTGAAATAAACGATTAAGACCAAAGGCGCATTGGCCTGAAAGTGCATTTGCATACAATTGCATTGATCAATTGCGCATTGGCGAAAAACGATAGTGTTGGTATTTTGCAAATAATCATTGTTATTATCTGTCTAATAACTCACTGAAACTGCAGTATCGACAATTCGCATTATGTTCTATTGCGCCTATTTCACTTTATCGCTTTTCACCAATGCTTAATTTACCTTGTGCTTTCAAACCAATGTGCTTTTGGTCATTTGCGTTGATTTCACAAATGCGTTTTTGTTCCTCAGCGCTAACCGGCTAAAAAGATTGTTCAAAATGTATGAAGTCTCAAGGTTTCCTGATGATGGATTTGTTTTGGTATCATGTGCATTTTTCGGGGTGAATTTATACACGTAGGTAGCAAAATTACCGTTCTTTTCATCCTGTAAGTACATTGTATACAGATAACCATGCCAATATTGGGCGTTAACACATCAGTGAAAAGATCAGGTAATCAAATACGCTCAGCCCGGCCAGATACATGACCTTCAAT
The DNA here is from genome assembly GCA_036561885.1 of Salina celebensis. Taxonomy (NCBI): domain Eukaryota; kingdom Metazoa; phylum Arthropoda; class Collembola; order Entomobryomorpha; family Paronellidae; genus Salina; species Salina celebensis. The sequence goes on from JAAXOA010001652.1 coordinate 1,354, forward strand.
TTGCACTTGCAAACAATTCCATTGCAAAGTATGCATGACAATATGCCTGATTTTCAGCAAGTTTAAAATAGAAGCCTAATGAGCTATTCATTCCTTCAACAAACTTTGAGTAAGGAAATTTTGGTAGCCGATAGACTGCTACTTAGAACACATACGTCAAGATGGTAAATACATGTTTGACAAGCCACTCTTTAGAACTAAACGGAACATTGAAACAATCACTTTGTTATTTCTGTAGATAAATTCCGGAGGCGGCAAGGATTTTGAAGTTCTGGAAATATTACTAATATGGTAGTGGCAAGATTACTAAATGACAAAAAGTACCCTCACATAAATGTGTTTTTATAATAAATATTAATAAAACCATCAAGAAAAGTCGGTACTTGTCGTAAAACCTTCGCACGTGATAACTTTGGTACATTATACTCTGTATGTAAAGATTATGGCGAATGATACTTCGACGGTTTTTCATGACACTTTGTTTCATTTGTAAACTCATTTTCTATCTCCATTGTAAGAAGAAGTGGCTGAAGAAGTCATCGGAAAGGGTCATATGAAAATGGTTTTATTTTTATCCAGACTTTCCAACCACTCAACGACTCCTGAAAGGTTTAATGGCTTTTCCTGTCAAGGGGGCTCCCAAACGTTCCTACATTTGCTCATTAGAGTATTTATTCATTCATGCGTATTTCATTAGCATTGTTTTGTTGCGAAGTAGCTTAAAACAAATTTCTGCCCTATTTGCTGCCGTTTTGAAACTCCAGTGTCTCATCTGACTTCTATAGCGAAATTAAACCAAATGTCTTGAAAACTCTTCCTGGTTCTCGCCTCAAATTCAAATTCTGCATCACTGTCTAGTTGTAATGTGGGTAAAAGGAAAACAAGCCTGAAAATACTTTAATGATGGAAATGAGTTGCCGAAAGTTACAGTAGACTAAATAATTAAGTCTGAAATTCTCTTTATTTAAGTTTTAGGCTTCCATAACATTCTGTGGATGCATAGGGAACACGTGCTCAATTTCAAATTTGTTTTGACTAAGAAGGCTCTGCCTCCGGCAAACCGTGCCGAATTTGTTAGCACATGTTTGGTTTGTTATGATAAATATATTATTTTTAGGACTTTGGGGCTTTTGGGGAGCCTAGTCGTGGCAATGCGAGTTTCGTAAACCAGGATGAAGAACATTTTGTTCACAAGAATCTTAAACATTGTATCTAGAAATTAGACTCCGACGATCCATGCACGCGTCGAGTATTGTTTGTTCAAATGTTATAGATATACTTTCACCACACTCACAAGGGACCCTAGGGTGTGATAACGCCGATAATCGAACGAAACAGGTGGGAATATACAGTAGAACCAAAGTGTATTTTCCCTTTTGGTGTATTTACCAAGCATTGGCAAAAGGGAAAATACACTTTGGTTCTAATAGAACCAAAGTGTATTTTCCCTTTTGGTGTATTTACCAAGCATTGGCAAAAGGGAAAATACACTTTGGCTCTACTATAGGTAATCGGGCCTGATAAACACGATGGTGAACTTATTTGTCCCAAGTGGGCCCTTAAAGGTTCTCTTTCATAACGCCCTCGACCAAAAATATACACATAATATATGTATGCAGCTTGCATATTGATATATTTTGAACATATAACATAAAATAATTTCCATTTTCCTAATGTGGGCCCTTCAAGGGTCCATTTTACGATTATTAGTAATCCCCCACAACCATTTAAATAGAAAGGAGGCTATGAAAAACTTGCCAAAATACATATATTGATTAATGAAGGGTTCCAAAAGAGACCCTTAAAGGGCCAACTTGGGAAAACCAGGTCCACCATTGCGTTTTGCATGCCCGATTTCCTATATTCCCACCTGTTTTGTTGGATTATTGGCGTCACACACCCTAGGGTCCCTTGTCAGTTTAGTTGTAGAAACTCCATCGGATTCAGGTTCAGAAGTGCATCTGTATCAAACAGTATATCTATCATGCATAGAAACAAATCAAATCGAATTCGACCAGTAAATTGACGTTGACTCCTAAAATTTGTAGCAAATTTAGTCGTAGAAAGTTCTAAGAAATGTTTCAGGAACAAGATCCATTACGATAAAACCCTGAAAGCAAGGTTCAAGGAAGGAGAGATAAGCTGAAAGGCATAACATTACGTTTATAAATATTTTTCGTCATTTCAAAAGAATTTAATTTAAATTGACAATAAACTCCTAAACACTTTTATGCCTGGAATTCAAACTCGTGCCCATGATTTTTGACCCGTCTACAAAACTGCCAAAAACACCCTGGGGACAGACAACTTGGATGATCTTAGGAGGATGCTGTTTTTCCTTTGAAGATTTGGAAACCTACCAATACTCAAGGTTACTCCTTTTGAAATCCGTTCCGGCAAAGCCAATTTCGAAGCTTTGAATCTTCCTCTTTTAGTTTAGTTCCCTTTAAATTGAATTTCATGTTTTTACCATCTAAAAAAATTAGAAAATTTTGGTAATCTTTATAAAACTAACGCTATTATATCCTTCCAAATCAATTTATGCAAAAAAAAAAGAAAAAAAAACTCTCAACTAAATCATCTCAACGAAAATTTCGCATTTGGCACGTAAACCGGATATTGTTGTTTCCAAGAATATGAAAACCATGGTGGACTTGTTCAATGGCGTAAGTTTTGCCTTTGTAATACTCCTCGGCTTGTAAAAAACAAGTTCTCATGAATGATGTGCTGAGTTTACCTTGCGTAACAAGAAAGTTGAAACGAGACATGAATTCCTCCTGGGCTGATATCACAGCTGTTAAAATGTTATGAATTGTTCACTTTCAGTCAAAATTCTCCTCTGTTGATTCACTCAATTTCATGACTGGAAGGAATTCCTTAAGTCATTTTCTCCAAGTTCCTAAGGGAAGAAGAGAATAATGAGATTTGTGAAATACGCAATGCGGATACCTAATGTTATTTGGTAAAATCATAGAGGCACTCCAAAGATTCATGTTTTACTTCTCACGTTGTCCTAATATAGGATACATTCAATTTCACTTACGGAGTCTATTGATGAAATAATTAGTTTTGGTTATCTCTACTTACAAAACAGACCTATAACCAATAGTAAAAATAGCCTGAAACTATTTCATTTTTTTTGCGTTATGCTCTCTTGGTTTCATTTGCTTTCTGTATTATGCGTATTTGTGTGATATCGAAAAACGTAAAGGATCGATACACAGGCATGCGAGATGCGAAGAAAACTAGTATTTTTTGATTGCTGAATTCGATATTATTCCATCCGTCTGGACACTGATTGTTTGATAGAAGCGCTTGCTTATTTCAGGTTCGTCCACTTGTGAACCACACGGCGTAGGTAGTCGCTTTTCATCGCGAGGACAGCACCTGCATGACAACGCGTTGCTACACAATTTGCTACGCCGCAAGGTTCACTAGGGAGCGAACCCTGAATATGTAAATGTTGTAAGTTGCAATCCTTATGTCCATGCTTCATGGGCGTTCAAACGAATGATCAAATTTATTTAAGTGATTAGTGATTACACAGTCAATTACGTAGCGGAACAAAAAAAGGTTATCAATCCACCTTTCACTCTATCTTCTACGAGGTTATTTAATATTTTCAGCTTCCACAGCATTATATGACGTGGACTGCTTTCCCATTGACACTCTTAGCAAGTTTTGCTTTTAAGGCAATTATTGGTGAGACCGGTATGTTGTAATAACAGCTCCATCCTGCAAAGAAGTCTCACCGTAATTGGTATCGCCAACTTTCATGATAAAATTGGATAAATGAATGTATCGAAGCGAACAAAAGGGCGATTTTCACTGGACGCTAGGCACATATATGAAGCATTTCATTGGCATTTGAACATAATCACATGGAACTGAACTTGAAGGGAAAACATACGATGACAGGATATACTGGTCAATTTATGGTATGCTGAAGTGTAAGAAGGGCGTATGACGAATAGTTGCAGTATTATGAAACATACATAAAACTTGTTTCTCCTTCGCAATTAAAAAAAAGGGTTTCATAAGTCATCGCAACATCCAATGGGATGTATTTGGTAAGTAACCCTTTCTAATCTTAAATTCTCATCTTTCTGATAGTTACGCGCAAATATGAAGCTGCTTTGGAGAAAATAATATACTTCAGTCCTGCGCGAGGGAAGTTCGTGCTCGTGGAAACGATTGCGCAAATAGTGAAAGTTATGAAAGCTTTAAAGCAGTGTCAGCATTTTCCCCTGGCAGCTATCCTTGTTAGAAATTCAAACACGATTATCCTCAAGTATCCATTAACGGAGATAAATGAAACACATTGGGTGTAAATATATTACCAACTCTTCCTGGTTGTTGATAAAGGAGTTCACAAATTATATAAACTTTCTGGCAACAATGAAACATAAATTCTAACTTTAGAAATTAATATAATGTTAAAGAAACACGTGGGCTTCCCCAGGATGTCTAGCACCTGTGAATTTAGTTGTCTGGTGGAAACTATCCTTATAAACTGGGCACTTTCACCAAAGACGTTTTTAGTCAAACAAAGGCTCGAGTGCAGCCAGCCTTTGAACTATTGAATTGAATGTGTTTTTTTCGAACTTCTGGTAAGACAAAAAGTTAATTTGCTTACAGTGTTCATACATATAAATATTACTATACTATATCTTTACTATATAGTAAAGATACTGGAACGCGTTACTAGTAATTTGTGTTTTCTGGTTATAAAATTCGATTCAATGGTATATGCAGTATCAATGTGAGACTAAAACCCTTTATTGAAATGTGCCCAGTATGATTATGATTTGCTAATTTTAATCTGGCTTCTCCGATTTAACAATGAATTTATTTTCCAAGAACACCTAATACTCTGAAAGACATGCATATGGCAAATACTGGCATGTTTGACTAATGATCCGCGAATTAAACCGCAACTTCATTAAGCCAGTATATGATTAGGGCTTATAATTAAATAGAAATTGTATACGGGCGTTTGGGCTCTAATAGGTAGGTAGATGGCCAGGTAGTCTCGGAAATTGTGGCAATATTGTAACCCAACTCCTTCCAAAACCAAGGATTTACGCCCTCTCTCAGCCAAGATCAAACCACAACAAACATGCTCACGCCATGTGGATTCAAACAAGTCTCTCCAGAATTTAGAATGAGATTAGCTGTTGGACAGAGAATGTAACCCAACTCCTTCCAAAACCAAGGATTTACGCCCTCTCTCAGCCAAGATCACACCACAACAAACATGCTCACGCCATGTGGATTCAAACAAGTCTCTCCAGAATTTAGAATGAGATTAGCTGTTGGACAGAGAGCTGAAAAATCTCAGCTCTTGGGAATATATTATTACTCAAGTTTGTTTTTGTAAGGAGTAAGTTTACAAAAGGGCTTTATTCAGTCTTCCCAATTGTTAGCTTACTCCAAGTAAAGTTGTATCATAACAAGAAATAGTTCGAGTTAAAATAAAATTACAAGTTAATTACAAATAACTCTACTTTGCTCTCCCCGTTTTTATGTTATCCAGGGGCTCTGTACTCATAACTTCATCAATAAGTACAGGGCTACAATGGTGCCGAAACCCGATTTAGTGTAATTCCTGTGTAAGTTCCAGTGATTGTTTCAGTGAATAATTACAGTCATGGAGTGGTTAACAGTTTGGCTTGTGGCCGTGATTACAGGTGTGATAGGTTTAATCCAGTACCTGTACTACTATCAAGCCAGCCGTCAACCAGAAATCAACAGACACGTCCCCAACAACACAACAATAAATACACATCCCACCTCCCCCACCGCACGAGAAGTTGAAGAAAAACTCAATCGACGACTCCGACGAGTCATTTCAGAGTTCGAAACCTTCCGTGACCGTGCAAATCACCAGTTAACAACCCTATTACAATCCCAACCCCTGTACCAACAAATTATTGACCAACAAGCCCAGTCCCAGTTGCGGTTTGACTCATATCGTCAAGAAGAACTCCACAAGTACGATGCTCTTAAGGACACAGTCACTACCGACAACACCCGCCTCCAACACCACCTCCAAAATTATCAGGCTCATATAGTGGAATGCAGACGCCAATCGCAATTATGCTCCCAAAATGCCTCTGACCTCCGAACACAAATTCAAAACTATCAGGACCATGTTGAGGCTTATGCTTTACACACCCAGAGTTATCAAAATCACATTCAAGACTACCAATCCCATATTGCCGAATACCAAGAAAATCAACGCATTATGAATGAGCACATCACATCCCTCCAGGATTTCGACAATGACCTAGAAGATTTTCTCAGCGGTGTACATTTCACGAGACCATTTATACAATCGTTAACACGGATTGTGGCATCAAGAATCAATAGGATGCACGAAGTATCTCCTGAAAATGACAACGCCGACAATTCACCGCCACTCGCCTCCGCCCCTCCAATGGACAATAATGCCACTGCTTCCAACTCCCCATCGTTTACATCTACACAATCGGCTGAGTGGAGCGTCACGAAAGATATCCGATTTCAATCCGGCTCTGATCGACATCGACATCATCACCAGCCAACTTCCCTCCCTCACCCACCAGTTAATCTAATTCCTCCCAAATTCCAACCCGAACATGACATACCGGAGTTTTTTCTGGAGGAGCTCACAAACTATTTTGAACTCAAACAGATACCAGCAGCAGAGAGGCTCCCTCATCTATCACAAGTATTCGCAAAAGAAAAGGATCTGCAGCTGTGGTGGTTAAGAACTCGTCTCCAAGTGCACAGCTGGGAGGACTTTATCAGTCATTTTCTAAAAATGTACGCCTCCACTTCAAATTTCAATCACTCGCTCGAAAAGCTCCTCCGCCGCCGACAGCAGCAAACGGAAAAATTCACTACATTCGCAATGGAAATGGAACTGGCATATTTAAAACTCTACAGAGATCGCAGAACAGATATTCCAGCCACGGAAATATTAACATTTATTTCAGAGAGAGCGCTACCCCAACTCGTCCCTCACCTACTCGGATGTAACGCCAGAGATTTGTATGAATTAATTCAATTTGCTGAACGGATTCCCGTGAAACCTGTTGGTCACACAAATCAGACTTACAAACCAGTCACATCACACACAAGCTTCCAAAATGTCAACAGAAACACAGCGACCGCATCCAAACCCCTACCATCCAAATGGAATTCACCAGCAAAACAATTTGGCAACAATTCTAAAGTGAGGCTCAACACAACAACACTGCAGGAAAACTGGGCTACACAGGGGTGTAGAACTTGGTCGAAGTAAGCGTGCAAATCTTTGTGCAGCTCGTATCGGCAGTATAAATGCCGCTTTTTTGCTACTTCTTAGGATATCCAGAGTTATATTTTCTTGATGATCAAATGTCAGTATGGATAAGTTGTGTTTTAGTTTGTCAATGTCCTGTTGACGAAATTTTGCAGGAAAAGCCGTCAAATTAAGATAGTTAATGGCAACCATCTCCAACAGTTTTCTGGGAATCTTTATATCATTGTATGTATGATTATTGAATCGAATGTATCTTAAGCTATGATTTACGGGATTTTTTAAGTAGTCCGGAGTACTTACTATGAAGTACGAATCTAGTTCACCCTTTATGAACATAAGAATTTGCGCTGCCTTTATATTACAGCCGTAGGTGCACAAAAGGTAAAGAGCGTCCTCGCCTTCTACTCGTTGAAATTCGTTCGAGCCTTGCGGAATTCTAAAATGATAAGTCACGGTATGTATGCGTTGGTAAAGTTCCACATTTGAAGACTCAAGTTCTTCCCATGTTTTGAATAAAACCAAACTGCGGGGAACCACCATATTATAAACGTTGTTGTTTTTGTATGCGTTACTCAACAAAATAGACGCTGCAAATATGCCAGCTACAATAACTTTCACAGGTTTGCTTCTGCACACATCGGCTGAGAATGGATCACCTTGCTCTAGCACACATTTGGCTAACGACAACATTTGTTTCCAAGCACCACCTGAATTCCGGGGTCCCAGAATTTGTGCAACAACCATTCCTCCTATAACCAGAGTAGTAAACGAAACTAACCAGAGTGTAGGTTGAAACACATTGATAAGCTCTTCAAATGGTAGTGCAGACGTTCCCAGCGTATGAGTAGTGAAAAACCGCAGAACAGATGTTGTGTCATTTACCAAGAACAAAGGACCACTATGCATTATATTTCTCTCCACATTTTTATAATAAACTTCAGACCTTCTAAACTTATTAAGCGGCCAGATATCATAATTTTCTAGTTTTTCGTTTCCTTTGCACTCAGAGCTACCCGGAGTTTGACGAATGCTCAACTTTGCGTTAATTAACTCACAAGTATTGCAAGAATCGATGTGGTAACTAAAGTTTCTCAAAATTACTTGTAACATATACGCTTGAATTTGCGGAATCCGTTTGCTATGAGTATGAGCAGTATCTTTGCATGTAATCAGTTGAAATAGATTCCAATTTTTGCATTCTCTCATAGCAGATTCAAAGTTGTATTTCATCAAATCGATGTCTGCTGAAAATTTCCATTTTTGAACTGGCTGAACAAAAGCCGCCTGAGTCTCAAGTAATATTATCATATCGTGCAACTCGCTTAATCTACCTTCCGTAATTACGTTACAATCCTGATACATTTTAACTGAGATCAATTTGTGTTCCTGTGAGTTTAGTCTAGAAGGATTCAACAGCATCAGAAAAAATCCTTTCGGAGGAACCCGATGCAAATTGTTAAAATATAAGTTAGGCCTACTCCTTAAACCATATGAAATTAGCCGACAAATATCATCGTGGACGATATATTGCCGTGATTCCACTAACATATAGAATGTTCCCGTAAATGGTTGTCCTTCTACATACTCAAAGACTCCTGGGTACTTAAGGCTCTTGTTTTTTATTGAGTCGACTCCTTTAAAACTGTGAATTGAAAGAAATAAGTTAACTTCAAGTTCACATTTCCAAGGTTTACTGGCTGATGCAAAGCGAATGATGTCAATTTCTGCGGCGCATGGAGGAAACTCCTGAAGAAGGTCGTCCTTGCGAAAATAATACAAATGGGATCGTGAGCAATTGACATTTTTGGAGCCTTTAACGACACTTGTTGCGGGATACCATCGCCATCCAGTTACATTCGTGTATTTATAATTGCTTAGTTCATAGCGAGGAGCTAAGTGTCTTAACATAACGGGTGAATCAAGCCATGGGATGTCAACGGTTTCAAAACTAGTAAGTATTATGAAACATCCCAAGTTTTGGAAAGGCGCTAACGTTTCATTAAGATTAATGATCGCTTTGTATTGAGCTATTGAATTTTGTCTATTGTAACTTTCAGTTAGGCCTAGAGGTGAGTAGCTTTTGTCGATACCAGGAGACTGATGAGCAGAAAGAGTAATCACTGAAACGGTAGCTACCCATACTGAAAGTACTTTCAATATTGGTATGATCAAAACTTGTAAATGTAACGACATGATTTCATAAAAGCTAATACTATACTTGAATTAGTAGTAGAATCTTATGTAATATTGATCAATATCAACAGCCTCTGCAGGTTCAAAAAATTGCTAGAGAGTGAATCGGTTTTTTTTTTGTACATCGGCTGATGTTGGATGTATCCACAATTGTATTGTATTTTGTATAGTTAGTACTGCTCAATTTGCGAGTCGCATTCCGAGTCTGTAGGTCATCTGCTGACGTTTGCTGCTGACGTTTGCTGCTGCTAATGTTGATATTCAATTTGTTCATTCCTGCAACCCAATCCTATTCCAATTCGGTTTGGAGTAATCAATGTAGAGACTCGTAATCGAAATCGTAATACTGAATTCGGAACGACACGTTTATGGCCAGTTTTTTTTAGTGGTTTTCTGCAAAGTTGAAAGCAGTTCAAGTCCGCAAAACGCAACGCAAATCGAAATTGAACTTTCTGATTCACAGTCGTTCAAATTTGAAAATATATACTATTCGGATTCACAATAGAACGTAATACACTATAAACTGGCCATTACATGGAATCCCGTATGCACGGTTCCTAACCAAACTTCGGATTTTTACCCGCTTTCCCCTACTCTATTAAACCCTTTGAGATTAGAAGTACAAAACTGGAATCCGCTCCATGTTACGGTGCACTAAAGTACTGTCGTAATGGCGAAGTAAACCGAATTTAACTGTTATCACACTATTACCTATTCAAATTCAAACAATTCCTAAAACAGGTATATATCACGGCCACACATTATATGGATGGTTGAAATTAAAATGTGGTACCACTTAGTTCGATAATATTTATTAAGTACTGAGTACTAACTAATGTTAGTACTTCACCTTATGACAATTGGCGACCCTTTTAAATCCATTAATGAGTTTAGATCTTAAAAATGAATAAGGTAGTTTTGCTAACATTGTAGACAAGAAAATAATGGAATTACAGTTTTTTAGTCAGCATACTTTGCTATGACAGCATCGAATCTAATCTACAGGAATAGTCAAAACCGGGTGACAATCTATGTGCATAATATTCTGTTTGTTCCTTCAATAAATAGTTGAGAATTTTAATTTTTTTCTCAGATGTGTGAGAAGATCTTCACGATTCCGCACCAAAAGATGAAGGTTATATTAAATGCTTCGATATCATTTGCAACGTAAAAATTTCCTAAGGTCATAAATGATACACAGAGCCAGAGTCCTAAGTTCTCATGCGTAGTGTGTGTGTACCAAGTTTCATCGAAATCCACCCACGCCTTCCCGAGATTTCGTGAACAACGCAATACGGACAATACGGACAGACAGAAATGACGATTTCATAAAGTAGCTTTCGCTACTTAATAAATATGCTGAAGTGTAATATAACAGAAAGACCTGTCGTCTCACCGCCGAAAGACCTTCAAAGAGAGCTAGATAAATGATAGGCAGAATTAGTTAGCAAAAGTAATGAAATCTTTTAGTTCAACATTTGGTTTCGACAGTTTTAGTTTCATCATATAATACATATATTAAATGACTGACACGACCACTGCTGACTGTAACTAATAATGCAATGCTCTGACCGTAATCATTTGAAAAAGTGTCCGTAATTTAACAACAATTATACTGATTCCACACAAAATACGATGGTGATAGCGTGCTAAGAACATCAGAATTACCAAAGCACTACATTTGCTAACAAGTGCTTTAGTACGAAAAGAATTAGGATGTTGGTGCTTCCTTTCAATGGAGAGACTACAGATAATTTGAGTACAAAAGTAAGCAAGTATGATCGATTTTATTTTAATCTTGTAAAATATCATTGGAGACATGGAATTAGTTTAATACATTGATAGAACACTGATTTTTTAACTTATGTAACTATCGTTTCGTGTAACTATTTCGGTGCTGCATAGCTCCTGAAAAAATGTTTGCAATATTAGCAACCACTCTTCACTTGTCGGGACTCATTAATTTTGCATGAGTTTCCATGTGGTATGTGAGTGAATTTACGATCCGCGTCGCAAACCCACAAATACTGCATTCGAATGGTAGCTCTTTCGTGTGATCAAGAAGATGCCTGTAAGACGCTCCCTCCGAAGAAAACCACTTGTTGCAAAACACACACAAGAAGGGCTTTTCAATTCCATGGATCTTCATGTGACGTTTGAACGCCTTTGCATGAACAAACCGTTCCTTACAAACGTGACACTTGTAGTTTTTTGCATGCCTTTCTTCAGGACGCACATATGACACACGACGTCCTTTCCTCAAGTGCTTTCTCCCATGGGATTTTAGCGAATTCGTAGATGAGCAGCTGTAAGAACAGGTTTTGCAAAAATATGGTCGTTCTCTGGTATGAATGTACATGTGCTGCGCAACTATGTACGGAGTTGAAAATCCCTGTTCACAAAATATACATGTAAATTCTTTCTTTTCTCTGTGGGCTTTCTTGTGTAATACCAGTGCCTTTAAGTCCGCAAAATCTTTGTCGCAAACTTTGCAAGTATATTTCCTCCCACAGTACCATTTTTGGTGATGCCTAAGATCTCCAAGTCCCCGGAAACTTTTTGAGCAAGTTTTGCATTTCACTGGCCTTTCCGTTGTGTGCATTCGAAGGTGATTTTCAAGTTCCTGCTTTGTCCGGAACATGTGCTCCGACAATGAGTACGTTTCAAATGATGTTTGAGAGATGAAATTCTACCGTAGGCACTCTTACATAAAGTACACGGATACCTCTTGGAATCCGTTGGAACAAAATGATTTCGCCGATGAGCTTGCATGTTTGTTTTCAAGGTGAATCGTTTTTTGCATATGTCGCACTGAAATGGTCGCTCACCAGTATGGCAGACCATGTGTTCCGTTACTTTTGCACGCACTGGAAAGCCTTTCCCGCATATGACACAGTGGAAGGGCGTTTCGTTTGTATGTGTCCGCATGTGCGCTTCCAGTGAGCTATAAGTTCTAAGCACTTTGTCACAAAATACGCAAGTTGAACAGATCGGTCCTTGTTTTGGATGGCACTGCTGACGGGCCTGATGACTCAGCAATTTTTCGCTTGTTAAGAATTTGGCTTGGCATATTGTGCAAGTTTGAGCGACCCTCTTGCTGGGTGATAGATGAGAGATCCAATGCCGCTCGAGTGTGCGTCGGTCTTTAAATTTCACTTCACAGACATCACACTTGAAGCGACTTTGTGTCTGCATATTTGGACTTCAATTGTACTAAACCGGAGTAAATAAGAGACAGTTTGTATGACAGTTGCACAGGAGATCAGGAGAACCAGAATGTATCACTGAGATGACGCAATTGTTTCAAATACACTTAAAAGAAGTTGTCGAACTTCATGTCTTGTACCTTATCACATTGGAAACACATTTACAAAACAGTAAAAATCGTCAGTTTTTAGTTTTTTCAACAAAATTCACATATGTTTTGTGCACAATCAGTTGACTCCAAGGATATCCTCCAATGTAGTGATCCAACGTCGTATTTTAGTAACGAAATTATGACGGTTAAAATAACCATAAACTTCTGCTCAAAAATTTACATGTTAAATCTTACGTGCGGTCGGGAAAATGCTTTGCCCAGTAGAACAAACCATCAAATGAAAAACCATCGAAGGTTTCAGTTGCAAGGTTGTGCACAGTATGTAAATCTATTTTTTAACAAAGCATTTATTGTGATCTTCTGCACATGTTGTGAAAATTGTGGGTGAAACCTGATTACTTGAATCGTGGATAATAAAAGGGTTATAATAATGCTTATTACACTAAGAATAATACAGAAACATTTTACGCAGTTGAGTACTGTTGTGTTACTTCATTCCTCCTCCACGTCGTGCTTCCGCCACTACAGTTCTGTACAAAAATCGGAAAAGCAAACCAAGTTCGTACAGGACTGTATAGAGTGGCGGGAGCACAACGTGGAGGACGAATGAAGTAACACAACAGTACATACATCTATAAAATGTGAGATTAGTTTAGGCTACGCCAGGGGTTACCTCAAGGAAATAGAATGTTCACGCCGCAACTCCATGCACTAAATAAATTCCCAATTATCCTTCGGTAATTGAGATGAGTATTTAAATTTTCTTAACGATTATGCTGGATTAACAGTTGATTATGAGGCGAGGCTGTAAGGCGAAGAAAACCAAACTTTTTGTGTTGTGCATGATATATATATCATACAACCTTTTCTGGAGATGCATGAGCGTTTGTCACAGATATATTTGTAAAGTTGAGGGTATACCGACTCACTCCGCAAACTGTTTAGGGGAGATCCATAAAGAACGTTCGTGACTGTGACTGTCACGCCCAAAGTCCACCTTATATGCAATATTTGAATCATTAACATGAAAATCATTTCACAGGAATGTTTTGTCCATTTACACTCGTCTATGCATGGTTTTGGTGTAAAACAAAATCTGAAATTCTCGAACCAATT
>JAAXOA010001653.1:0-15268 GCA_036561885.1 Salina celebensis
CAATAGTAGTGTTCAAACTAGCAATTTTTAATTGTTAAAGTCCAATTGTGTAGAAACAAACCACTGATGTTCGGAATATCCCTTCGGCAAATGGCAGCTTTATAATGTACGAAAGAATCAAGGAGGGGAAAGTTCACAATAAACCTTTGGGAAACTAACTATTCTGGAGAAATTTTCCTACTATACTGACCACTGGTAGTATTTATATTTTTATATGTGCTTTTTGTGTATGTACGAACAGACCAGAAAATTCGCCTTACGTATACGTATACAGCAGCTAGGCTATGCCACAATCCATATTTATGTGTAAAATCAACTATTAAATTACATATGCAGTTGATTTATGATAGGAACATCGTAACATAGTTCCTTTTTTGTTTTAAGTAATAACAAAATCGGTCATGGAAAAAAAGTTTAAAATTACTCTACTTTGACTTCATTACGATTTCATGGAGTACTAGCTAGTTCAATAAATCTTTTTAATTTAAATATAGGACTTGACCATAACAGAATGCACATATGGAATAGGACAAGCAAATAAATAATTTTAAATATACATATGGTATGGTATTAGTACTTCGGTCTGGTATGGGATGAAGTTTTAATTAATGTTTTTACAATGGTTTTGGTAAACAATTTGGCGGTAAATTTAGTCCACTTTCAAATATGAAAGTGGTCAGTCCCAGGAGTTAGCATCATTTAGCAGCACTAATACTTGCTAATCTATCGTAACGGGAATCCCTTCACCTATATTGCTGGTTATACGACCACTTTTCGAATAAATCCTTAGCTGCATACCGAATTATGCATAAAATACGGGAAACTTCAAGTATATGGATAGACTATCGATCAATCTAGTTACCACACTTTTCATTTATTGAAAGAGGAATAACTCTTACATTAAATAACGATAAAAATCGAAGGCGAATTTTTAGCACTAAACGAGGAATATTCTGAACATTTAGTCAACTATTTAGAAATGAGCCGTCAACGTCATATTTCCTCTTAAAGTTAGTTTGCTGTCAGATTGTTGATCGCCAGTAGTCCCACTCATTTTAGGCATTATGTTTGAATAGGCAGAGAAATGCGTACGAATCGTAATCTAAATGTCTATATGCAGTTCAAAACAGAATTAGTTAAAATATTTTGTTCTTAACTTTGTTTTATTTCAAACTCTGACGCTAAAGATCTCTTGGCCAGAGGAAACTTTTATAAAACACACTTTCATTGTTGGTGTGTTTTAAATATAATCTATGTAGAATAAATTAGGGGATGGTTTGCTCAACCGATGATGGCTGGGGCGGCGAAGGCCTTGGCGACTGGGGCAGCAGCAACAACCTGTAGGTAACCAATAATTCTTCAATGTACTCATAACCACGATTATTTTTTGATTTAAAAAGTCTATGTATTAGTACGTACTGGAGCTGGGGCAGCGAAAGCAACTGGAGCTGGAGCGGCGAAGGCAACTGGGGCGGCGACAGCCTTGGCAACTGGGAAAGCTGGAGCGGCGAAGGCAACTGGGGCAGCAACAGCCTTGGCGACTGGGAAAGCTGGAGCGGCGTATCCAGCGTAGGCGACCTAAAAGCAAGAAAATCACAACTTATAAATACAATTCCAACAGTACCATGGCGGCGGAAGTTACCCGCAAGTCATAAACGCATCTGAGTTTGATATGATATTATGAATTGTCTGGAAAATACTTACTGGAGCTGGACCAGCAGAGATTGAAGCAGCTGGGGCGAGAACTCCAGCAGAAGCGACGGCGACGAGGGCAGCGAAAACAACAGCGACCTTTAGGTCAAATACGAAAATTAATTATATTTTGAATAATAAACTCCCATACGAGAAGAATTCGAATATGAAATATATGAAATAGTTATCTTAAGAATTTAGAAACTTACTTGCATGGTGATAATTTGTTTTTGTGATTAAATCACGAAACTGTCTGAAAGTCTTGATGTAGTTGGATTGTTAAAAGATTGCAAAATGATAATTCTTGTGGAGTTTCTCGCCGCTTATATACTGAAGTGTGCAAGCACAGATAAGACTTTGTCTTACAGCAAACCGAAGTATTGGTACCGTTATGTCTTCAGTTGATAATTGGTGTAGTTTCCTTGTACGGTAGGAAGTAGAATAACACGTTGATCGTCTCTATAGGCTACAAATCATGTGTGCATTTTCATCTCCAGTGATTCTAATTCACATTGTAAGTAAGACTGTCTGTGGACAGTTAATGGAGATTTACCAAGGGTCATAAACGCCAAACATAAAAAACATATATATGATGGGTTCAGCGACTTGTGATTTATTGTGTCGATTGTGGACAGAGCACCGTTATTTCAGTGACCTTCATGAATTTGTTTACAGAAGATGTGAATGCATATTTTTGTTATCCTAGGTAAGCAGTAAAAAGTGACCTTCATTCGCTCTCTAACTTCCGTTAAAGTTAAAATTAAACTTTCGAATTTGCAATATTTAGTCGATTGTACGAAATTTACCCTATTTTCCTTAGTTTTGACTAAATATTCAACTGAAATTCTGCTTTCATTATACCAAAGAACATCTAAAAAGGGCTATATTTGCGGTTTTCCTTTTTGAAAATTTTGCCATACTTCTGGCAAAATAGGGCTGAGATTACATGCTAAACCCAAGGAGCTATAGAAAATCTCCATGGAAGCCTTAGCGCAGACCGCAAAGGTTTTCATGTAGAGTTTCTATAGCTCCTTGGCTAAACCGTGGACTGGACAAGAAGATCGTTAGCAATAGCACATTAACTTTATAGGGATTTGGTGACACAAAACTCGAGCTAAAGGATAGAGCTATATGAACAAGTTGAGATTTTTCAATTTCAGTTTCAGTTTAGGCGTTAAAAAATAATCGGAAGTCAACTCAGTAGTTGGATATGGAAAATGGCCCTTTGGTTGTTATGGAAAATCATAGTTACCAAAGAAACATGCATCTTGATTGTCCACACCATTAAGACCGCGTAATATTAAGATTTTTATGTGATTAGAAAAGAAAAAAATACTCTTTTTTAACTTTTACATCTAATTTTTCTTCACACCGTTTGGCTTTAACATTTAATTAACAAATCAAAATTTATTTCAATTAACGATTTAAAACAAATAAGAAACTGTTCGCCTAATTCGGCTACTAAATCAGCTCGCCAGAAAATACATTGATCAGGATCCAATCACTAGGATAGTAATGATCAGATGTTCTATTAGCCATCCAATTTTTCTCATTGTACTTTACAGACATCCGCAGCGGGTTGTTAATTGACGCGATCATCCTTTTGGTTTTATGTGCACCCAGCATTGCCGCCCAATAACTGAAAGTGCTCACCGAAACGATGAAATGTTTGCATCGCATCATCAAGTGAAAATCCTGTAAACTTGTTGCTGATTTATCAGAAACAAAGACAATCCTCCATTTCTCCCGGAAGTCAGCAAACGCCTCTTTAACGTAATCCATATCATTGGAAAAAACAAAGAAAACTGGGCTCCGGAGTTTCTCCGCCTGGAACAATTTCGCCAGTCGGCGCATCGCCAAACGCTGATGAGCAATAGGAACCATGGATTTGTAACCTATCGTGAGAAAGTCGCCGCCGCGGACATGAACAGCGACACTTTCACTGGCATCAATCTCATCAAGAATTGTCCTCAAGACAGGTGTCAAACTGTTTCTGACGCTTGCGCTGGGCTGGAACATGCGGAAAATTTCTTGGGTGTAGTTCTTCCAGTAAAGAGGCGATTGACAGTAGCCCTTAAAGTAAAGGAAATTCATTCCTTTGGTCGCATTCACGGGAATCTGTCCGGTGAATAGCTCCTTGTCTCCTACTCTATAAACCCTGCCTTCCAGGCTTGTATCTCGCTTGAGGACTTGAAGGTTCGGAATGCTAAACTGGTCGAGAGCAAATTCTCTTTTGTTGGGGTTGAAGTGGCGGCCTGTAAGGGACTTATTGTGCCAGATGTACAGCGGCCACCCTAATGTTTTTGAAAGGGTATAGGTGCAGGCGAAGCGAAACAGTTGGTTTCCTATTCCAGAAGAATGGGGAAGGATAACTCCAGGGGGCGGAAGAAGGTGCTGGGATTTCGGGAGTGGAACTGGAGAAAAAGCTGGAGATGGAACGGGTTCCATAGAGAGTAATAGAAAGACACAGAACACTATGAGAAAAGTTAAAACAATCCAGATTTGGGTGAGCTTCAATGCACTATTCACTCTGGAAACTGGGTTCCAACGGTTGACAAACGATCTTGGAAAGATCCACTATTCGTTCTTGGTTGGTTTACATTTACCTTTGTTCGATAATTTATTTCATAAACAGGTAAGCACGACGATTCCAATTGACCATAACGGCCTAAAACACTCTAATGGGGTTATTTGACATGAGATGTGGACACGTCATTGTCATTGGATCGATTATGGATTGATTGGATATTGGACCGAGGGTATTTTTTTGTTGGTAAATATTAAAATATCGCCATCCGGCCAAATAAAGTTGTTATCATATAAATTCAAGTCAAACTTTGTGTTTTATTCTCGATCTCAAATAATGACATAATAATAAAATAGTACTATAATATAATATAATATAATAATAAAATACTTTATACTGTTTTACTTTTTATACTAAATTGGTACAGAATGAAAATGGCAGGACGCAAAAAAAATCATAACAAAATAAAATTAATAACACATAAAAACCCGTATTTCGACAATCTCATGTCACACCGGAAGTGAACGTTAGAAAAAACTATTTCAAAATTTTACGAAGTTCACATCTTCCTCCCGGATTGGCGTATCCTCGTCAATATTTATCTTCGCTGTTGCACCAATTATCTAGCTAAAGAATTCGCAATCCATGCCCCTCGGCTGGCAAACTTTCACTGCTAAATCTTCCTTGCAAATTGTCGCACCTTGTTCAATGTCTCTCCCAGCGACCAGAGTTTTTCCTAGTTTAAGTTGGCAAGGTAATTCACTCTCTGCAACGAATTTTTGCGGGACGCCAATGGCAGCTTCGACCTCCCGAATTCCCGTAACGAGGGCTTTAAGTTCGGCTGGATCGACAGTACACGCATGGTCAGTTCCTTTCATGGATTTATCGAGAGTGAAGTGCTTCTCGATCACTTTGGCGCCAAGGGCGACTGCAGCCATTGCTATGGCGATGCCCTTCTCGTGGCCAGAATACCCGGTGGCTACATTCGGAAATAAGCTCCGGTAGAGAGACATCACTGACAAGTTGTCGTCATTTGGAGGGGTGGGGTATGCCGAGACGCAGTGGAGGAGGGCAAAGTTGTTGTGATATTTGCTGATAATGTCGACAGCATTGGTCACTGTTTCTTGAGAAGACATTCCTGAAAACAAAATCAATCAACAGTTAGGTAAGATAAGAACTTGGAGGAATATAATCATAGAAGTTGCTGTCTGCTAGCTAGTTCGATTAGTCTTTCTTGTTTTGAGTTTTTGGAAAACTTCAGCAACAATCAGTTCTGGGTCAATTAATTTGAACTTGGGTGTTGGGTCCTCAACTCAATAAAATGTAAAGACAACTAATTTTCATTTTACAACGGCAGAAAAGTTAACATAAATGTAGATTAGCAATCTTGAATGAACTACTTCTTGTCTCTGCCATTTTTCAAGAAAACAAGCATCCGATTGTAAAAAGTGACTTGAGAAAACAATTGAAAACATAAACCAAATGGATAAATATTCTTGAACACACACCTGTTGATAGAATGATTGGAATGTGCATCCTTGCGTCATGTTCAATTAAAATAGGATTGTTTGTATCCCCCGATCCGATTTTCATGAAAGGCACCCCCAGATCAGGAAATCAGGGGATTAATTAAAAAAATTTCTTCTCACTTGAAAAGAAAATTGTCAGAGGAAGCGTAAAATCAAAGGAAAATTAATAATTAGTAAACGATAAGATGGAGTTAATTAATTAGTTGAAATAATTTTAAACATTCGTCGCCTACAATCTCCATGCAACTGGAGTCAAAAACGATGCCCGAGTCCATGGTGTCCTGCTGCAAAACCTTAAAATCATCTTGGGCCCTGTGAGCACCATTAGTGTTTCCAAACGAGTTGGGTCCTGAATAAGGAGCCTTAAGGGACACACGACACGCCACTTTGCAGCCACTTTGACCATCTGTCGAGCGATGGAAAGGTTTACTTGGTGGTTTTGGCCAATCTCGGGAATAACAAAGCAGGGCTGACCCTCCCCACTGATAACAGTATTTATACTCCCCACTGTATTTATACTCTATTATGCCTTATGCATCCAAAATGAGCATAGAACCAGGTGAAGATTTGGATTTCGGGTATGTTTTCATTAATTCTGGTTAAAAATTGAACTTGGCTTTTTATTTTGGTTGCCAGTAATTTTTCGTGAAGAAACCAATTAAATAGAAATAGCGTTACATGGACCTGGTAGAACGCTAAAATATTTTGCCAAGTCCACAGGTAATGATGTAAACTACATAGTAGAACAAATAACAGGAAGGAAAAAGACAACGTTTGTTTGTCATGTCGAGACTTTACGAGATTCCAATGACAAAACAACGAAGAAAATATTTTACACATGCCTCCATCACCGACACCAACCACACGCACCAGAAAAAAATTGACACGCAACTGCTGCATCAGAGGTCAGCATTCCTGGTGACGACCCACATAATATATTGGACACACCAGAAGAAATAGTGGATACGTCAAGAGAAATATCTGATTCATCAGAAGAAACGAGGTCAGCACCGCGTTAACGCGCATTTTCACTGGACATACTCTTAAAATTGTTTGATTGATTTGTGAGCTATTCTCTAACCGAAACCATAAGTCTCATCTAGTCCGAGGCGTTGTTAGGCTCTCTCATTTAATTTGTATGGCGTAGTAGTACGCGGAAAATACACACATAAGACTTATGGTTTCGGTTAGAGAGTAGGCTGTCCGTCACGCCATCTGTGCTACTACAAAGCATGGGGCTTTTCACTTGTGAATTATGTGCAGCAGCCGGACTCATAAAGATACATTGTAAAAACCTTACGTGGCTACGAACTCATCTATACGCTAACGACAGTAACTGATGCGCCATACATGGTCACAAAACCAGCATATTTTTCAACAACCATACAAACTGACCATCAAGTTGAGCAGTACCACAAATATAACTTGCGGAATCATAAACAAAATTAGTTGTCAATAACATACAGCAACTTCCTTAGGAAATTGTACTGGCAGCAAAATAGAAATAGATAGGTTTGTTATTGCAATCTTTATTTAGCGAGCCTATAGTTATAGTCTAATGAATGAGTTAAGGCTAGGGATAAATTGTGTCGTTATTGATTTTAGAATTTATTTTGAAGCATTACTCAACGGCAACAAACAAAAATCCATGATCACTGTCACATTTCAAATTACAATGATTATTAAGCACCGAAGGGTGCTTATTGGATCCAGTTGTGTCTGTCCGTCCGTCCGTCTGTCTGTCTGTCTGTCCGTCCGTCTGTCTGTGTGCGGTCTAGCACGGACACAGTTTGACCTAGGGTCACCAAAGTTGTAGTGTCGATTAGTTAGGTCAATAGCTAGGCTACGGCCCAATTTCAAGTTCAAAGGTCAACTGGGTGACGAGCTAGGGGGTGTCAAAGGTCAATACTTTTTAAATAGGCAAAAAACTTTTATTACAGAAATCGATAGAAGTGTAAATGGTGAGCAATTTGTCTTCAGGGGCATGGTTCAAATTTCGTCACTGGGGTGACATATTGACCCCCAAAGGTAATAATATTCGTTTATTGTCAGTTAGGCTTCCACAAAGACATGTATAAGTAGTGGCAAATTCTACCAACGACAGGGAGCTTATATAATGATTCAAAAAGTTACCAGATATACAATATATTAAGTAATAACATACACAATCACATATAAAGTAAGTCAAAAGGTTACATTAAATTGTAGAACAATACAACATGTTAATGAATTAATTAATTAAAGATTGAATGTCTTCTTCAAAATCTACAAGATCATCGTCGTAATATAGACACTCATCTATTTGAGAAGTTAAAATGTAAGATAAACAGGCAGTTTTAAATTTGTCTTTGGATTTGNATATAGACACTCATCTATTTGAGAAGTTAAAATGTAAGATAAACAGGCAGTTTTAAATTTGTCTTTGGATTTGATACTTTTTTTCACATATTCAGGTAGTTTGTACCAAAGGTTAACACAAGACATTTATACATAAAGCTTAGAAGATTATTTTGGTACACATATTTAGCTAAAGGCCATTGTAGAGTATAACAAATGTCATGAGTGATTGGGTCGTATTTTCTCTTTCCCATTACAAACCGTGCGGCAGTTCTGATTATCCTATTAACATATCCAAATACCTTACTATTACATTTGCTCATCCACACAATAGAACAGTAGTTAATATGAGACCAGACATAAGCATTAACAAGAATACCTTTATTTTCTCGTGACAAACAGTATTTCAACGGGTACAATTTGGACAACGCAGCAAAACATTTTTTGTTAACATTTCTCATTTGTGGCTCCCAAGATAATCGCTCATCCAAAATAACACCTAGGATTTTCATAGAAGATACACGCATTAATGAAACATTATTTAATATTTACTGAGATGTCAGTTAGCTTTCTCATGTCTTTGTTTTTAGTTACAACCATATAACAGGATTTCTTTGTGTTTATGGTTATTTTGTTATCATTCACCCATTTACTAATACTGCAAATGTCTTCTTGTAATAACTTAATAATCTCCTTTTAGATAGATACTTTCCCTGATATAACAAGATTAGAATCATCGGCGTATAAGCATATTTTTGAGTGTTTTATATACAGTGGCAGACAAGTTGTCATTAAATTATACTCTAAGGCCGACAAAGAACTTCCTTGAATTACCCCATGTTCTGTTTGTAACGTTTTAGACGAAGATATAGAACCGTCAGCTTTATGGCACGAAACAAACTGTTTTCTTTCAGATAGTAATGAACTAAAAATTTGTGTGCGGATATTATACCAGGACAGTTTTTCTTTAATAACTTCCTTATCTGCCCTATCGAAAGCCTTTTCATAGTCAAGTGATACAACAATAGCAAAATTACCCTCGTCGACCTTTTCATACAAAAAATCTACCAGGGCTACCAGAGCATGTTGAGTACTAGAATTGGTTCTAAAGCCGAATTGCTCTTTACATATCACATTGTTATGTTCAATAAAAGTGTTCAATTGCTTGAAAAGACATTTCTCAAAAAATTTAGTCAATACTGCTTGAATCGCTATAGGTCTCGTTTCATTGGGCGATTTCGCATCTTTTACTTTGGGAACAGGTACAATTCTTGCTACTTTGAGTTCGTCAGGAAATGTTTCTGATACTGCATAACCATTAAACAGGTCACATAAGGCACCACAAAAAATATTTGACTTTAGACAGATATCAAGCATACGAGGACAAATACCAACTGTGTCAATTGAAGTAGAACGTTGTTTTTTCATATTACACCAAACAAATCTCAACAAAAGAGGACTGAGAGGAGTTATTTTAAAGCTTTCAGTGGGAATCATTAGCTTTTCGTGAGGACGTATAGTCAGACTGCTAAAGTTTGTTTTTTTAGAAATATTAACATAAAAATCATTAATCGAATCTGCATCCATGTTCAAGTCAGCACCCTGTTCATTGTTACTCTTGAATGAGTTTTTAAAGCCATTCCACACCGACCCTGCACCATGCAAAGGAGATTGCAAACTTTTTTTAGTATCAAGTCGAACAGCAGCCCTAATTCGTTTTTTGTACACTTGCAGTAGATTAGCAGTGAGAGAAGAAGGTTGCCGTCTATGTTTTTTATACAACGACTTGTTTTGCTTTATTAAAGCTTTAGTGGTAGCAGAGACAAAGGTGAGTTTAGTTTTGGGTTTGATTTTTTTTGTGAATACAGGAGCGTGCTGGTCGAAACAATAGATAATAGAATCAATGAATGACCTAGTAGTGTGTTCCAGTAAGAACATTTGATTTACAGTATGAAAAAATTTCTCCATGTCAATACTCTTATAGTTTCGAAATGAAATGGTTTTGTATGTTTTAGCAACTGGACCAACTACCTTATTACTGCATTCTATTACTAGATGATCGGCCAAAGCACCATCAAAAGTATTACATTTGGTTTTCTTAACATTTGTGAAAATTAGGTCAAGTAAGTTGTTTTTGCGCGTTGGCGCTTTAACAATTTGATGAATATCAAGGTTTTTACAGAAATCTTGTATAGTGTTTAGGAAATTAGCTTTTAAATTAAAATCACCTACTACATAAAATTGTTTATTTAGGCTTTTTAGATTCGTGAAAAGATCAAAAAGGAACTCATTGTCAGGATTCAAAAAATTGGCCGAGTATCTGGGGTGTCTGTAAAGACAGACCACATAAAAGGAAAAATTGAAATTTCTTGAGCATTTAATGATTTGGTACTCTATGTTTGAATTTTTAGGTAAATCAAAATTAACAGTGTTGTATTTCATGTCATTTCTAATGAATACTGCCGTTCCTCTATTCTCTTTACTTATACAATCATTACGTACTAAATTATAGTTTAAAATTGGCAATAGTTGGTGCTTTGCGTAAAGAAGACTTTCAGTAATGCAAAAAACATCGTATTTACAACTAGCTAATAGTGCTTTTAGATTTAGAAATTTGTCTCTTACTGAGTTGATGTTGACATGTCCTATGTTGAGCTCTCCATGTTGAAAGGGATGGCCGTTATCGGTGTTGTCGTCACTGGCGTCGGTACAGGCGTTAGCTTTCCTTTTTTGCTGGCTGCGCTTCTTAGGTTTTCTGTGTTGATGTATGTGGGATCTGGGCTGCGACCTCGTCGCCTTCCTCTTCCGTTTTTTGACGCAGACTGCAAAATCAGGCTTCGTGGAGGGGCTGTAGACCGTGTTCCACTCGGCTGCACATCGCATTGTTGAATCATGCCATTTGTAACGATGAACTGGTCACCATTCGAAACGCTGATGCTCCTCTTCTTGAAGTCAATTTTACAGGACCCTGCACTGCTTGCTTCCAGTTCCGATTTCTTTTTCATGAGAATTGCGTGGTCAACTCGAACTGTCTTTGGGAGATCGGCTTTTACGGATATAGTCTCCGGGAAACTATCACGATGTTCAAACACAAAGTTCCTCTCACTCAGCTTGTCAAAAGACACTCTCACAGGCCGTATTGACTTCGTGTTAAACGCCCCAGTTCTAAATACGATATCGGGATGAATGGTCATCTTGGTCACGTCTTTGATGAGATTGACAATTTTGTTGTATATGTCAACTTGGGTTTCTTCTTCCTCCTCGACGATTCCGTGAAATATCAGATTTTTCGCGTACATAGCAACCCAAAGGTCATCGATGATGAGGTCTTGTTGCCTTGATTTCTTTTCCAGTTCCGCGTTTTTCATTTCAAGGTTTGTAATTTTCTGGTCATGTGTGTTAACTGTGTTTCGCAGTAGAAGATGCATGGAACCAATGCTACTTTCCAGCGTGTCAATTTTTCCCAAACGAGCGTGTATCAAGGAAAACTGTTCCATCATACACTTAACGGGATCAGAGCTGCTTGTAATGAGTGGAGTAGGAATTGAAGCTGATGTAGATTGCTCGTTAAACTGAACGCAGGGCGTCTCCATAAGGCTGGGATCAACAGAGGCATCTCTGGCGTCCTGACTTCCATTTGCAGGGGAAACAATGTCACTGCTATTAGTGTTTGGGGGACACATACTCCTTTGTTGATTTACGGGGGATCTTACAGTACCCATTTTCAACTTTATTCAACTTGTTTTAGTGGTTTGTAAATTTTCACTACCTTTTGCAAAAAGTGTTTACGAAGCATTACCCTTGAATTTGTCTTCATTTTATTTTTTATGGTCCAGGCAATGTTTGCTTTGTTGAATTAAAGCCAAAATAAACTTATCGTAACAAAGTATTGCTTAAATTTAGATTAAATTGAAATGAAGCATGTTTGCAAAAAATTGGATCCATGCTACTCCATGGTGCACTCCATATTTGCTCTAACTGAAAGTTGAACTGAAAAATCCAATTTAATCTAGTTTGAATGGGAAAAACCTAGCAAAATATGCAGATCAATTCCACTATAACGTACTCCCACATTTCGGTCACCACTTAATAACGGTCGGGATCACTGTCGGCTGTACTCTATTATAACTTGTGTATTTTACCAATAATACCCTTAAAGCACCTTGCTTATTTTGGTTGTAGAGAGGTTCGACTCGACTGTATAATATAACAAACAATAATATATTATATTTGCCTTCGAGCTCGACTGAGTTCAATGTAGTAAATAGATTTTGGAATGTAGTTGATTCGCATGATTGATTCAACAAAACGCCGTCCAGATAACCGTGTAACACACATCCTCCTATTGAAGCAGGTGAGCTCTTGGGTTTCGAGACCAAATGCATTGTGACATTTACAAATGATTTATCCTTTACGTATTCTATGAGGAATGTGTTGTAAATTTTTGTGAAGAAATTTTCTGTTTACAGCTTGGATTTTTGCGATGAAGGTCAAATGTTTATAGTGCTTGTATTTCAAAATAATTAATGTGGTGAAGTTTGATAGATGGAATATGATGGCGTCTGATAAAAGTTTAATTTTTCGAAGGAATTTGTACTTTTGCCTCGGTTCGACTTTATGTTCTAAATTTTATATGATGGTCAAGCTTCAGTGTAATACCCAACATTTTAATATGACATATTGCAATTTAGAGTTATACATTAAGTTAACGCTCACCTTCAAATTTCAACTGACACGGGTTCTACTTCCTCCCTGACATTGACTTAACCATTACGGATAAACAGCCCTGGGTACCTACACTTGTACGTAGTATGGGCTAGAAACAAATATTCTAACGGCGTTTGACTGATCCATACAAGAACCAGAACTAATCACAATATACCGCCGAAACTATCAACTACAACGTGTTATTTTTTATAATTTGCTATCCGCTATCATAAGTAATATTTAATAGAAGTTTACATACAGTTATACATGTTTTATTGAATATTGTGTGGGAAGTAAGTTTTCAAATATAAAATACTTTGATTTGAATGTAACTTAAACAATTTCCAGTTATAAAACATGAAAGATCGTCTTCAAAAGTCAACAGAAATAATTTGTTGGAAGTTTGTTCTTTGTCCCGTTGTGAATAATTGGAATGGAACGCATCATTTTTGTCGTACGGAATCGGAAATTGGATCCATGGATTTTGGGACTCAACATTTTGCTAAACATTGACTGATTTTTAAAAACCAGTCTTATATCTATGATGTTTGTACATATTTCCACGTTTTAAAAGTTTGTATTTTATTTTCTGTTCGTAAAATTTGCACGAAAGATGAATAAAAGCAACGTAGGTTTGAAGACTGCGCTGTATTGGATAAATATATATGCTCCGCCATTTTGTTCCGTTCATTCATCGCAAATTACTATGACTGCAAGAGCCCACCTGTAACTTGCATACTCTCAATTGTACATTAGGTATTACAAAGGCGTCCGAGGATGCGCAACTTATCATTAGGAAAGAGGAGCATCCCTGTTTTTTTCATTGAATAAATTGAGTAACTGCATAAAATATTCTTGAACAAAGTTTTTCCAAACCTGTGCTCTCTGGCAAGAGCTTATAAGTGTGTTTTTGAATACCCGTTGCAGTTCAAGGATCAAAAATTGTTTAGTATTTGATACATGTCGACGCCGTTTTGTTTGTAACTTTGATAGCCAAGATGATGGCAGACAGGTACAGTTGGTTGTTTATTTAACACTGGATATTCACACATAAACAATCCAAGATTATTACGGCCGATTATTCCTGCTATTTGCAGACACGCTTTCGTCTATTATGTACATAATAGCAAAATTGTAATAACGATCTTTTCCTCAGTTACCAAATTTAATAGGGGACAGATAATTTTTAATCCACTCAAAAATCCACTTTTCGAATTTGTCGACTGTTAACAAAATCGTTGAAAGTTTCTATTCATTGAATTCATTCAAAATTAAGAACAATTCCCTTATCTGATTTTGAAAATCTTCTCTTTATTATTCCAGTTTAATATTTATTTTGTACGGCTTGAGTTGGTTTTATATCGAATTTGTAGCGCCACTTAAAAATACTTTAATAAATCTGACTTAAGAGTTTTGTATTATGTCCAAGACTGTCACACAAATCGTGTAATTGTGTTCCAAAATCTATACTCATAAAAATGGAAGGAAAATCAATTGAATTATAATTTGAAATTGAAACGCACTCTAAAGCAAGCAACGCCTGACACTCGATCTTTACATCGTGACCTTCACCTGTAACCATCCCGACAACCCTTTCATGAATGAGTCATATTTATAATTAGCATATTACCTGCGTTTGTTTGACTCCAGAATTGTTCACCTTCTTCATGCACCGAGTAACTTGTAGCCGCTTCAAGCATGGACTTAACGCATCATTTTTTTTTCCAAAATTTAGCAAGTTGCTTAATAACACTTCTAATAATTGCCGTTCCACTTCTAATATACGCTGCACCAAAAATGGTGACCACGAGTAGTTTATTCCGCGAAACGTTGTTTCAGCAATTTCGACGCCGTTCCAATGTTTTGAAAACAACCTCACCCATGCCAGTTTCAGGTTGAAGCGTTGTCTTAGATTGATGATGTTGAAAAGAATGTCTGAACTCTGTGAATGGCTTTCGTTGTGACAATTCAATATTAGAACTCAGTAGACAAGTATTTTTCAATGAGTTTTAATATCAGTTGTCTAAAACTAACACAAAGCATTTTACTATTATTTAATAAACTTCTGACACTTTAAATTATCAAAAGTCCAAGTTATCAAGAATTTGGGATGGAGAGTCCACGAAAATTTTGGGTTTGGCTGTTTCCTTTCGATGAGTATGATTTTTTGTGAGTGTTTCAATTTTTCCTGTGCTACCAGAAGCGAGGATCATAAATAACATACAATCTACAAATAAAGAACTGTTTCACTGCATTTCAAGAGGTTAAGATTCTCGGACAGTTGAGCTGGTTTAATTTATAATGCCTTTACAAAAATCACGAAAATTTGTTTACGGACGAGAAAGAACACTAGTAGTCCTCATTGATTTATTTGTTTTAAGGGTCAGAGTCGTGTTAGTTAGCAACCAATTCCATATATTCTTAACGGAACTCTATGTCATCTTCTGAGGCCGAACCAAAAGAGAAAAAATTATAA
>JAAXOA010001654.1:0-15268 GCA_036561885.1 Salina celebensis
AGTTTTAACAACTGGCGGTTGACTCAATGGCACTTTTGTATACTGGCAGTCGGAGCCACTGGCAGTTTTCACTAATGGCAGTTGAGCCGACTGCCACTTCTCACCACTGCCAGTATGGCATACTGGCAGTTCACGCAACTGCCAGTTATGTTTTCACTGCCACTTAGCCTAGAACCATTTGAAGTTCTACAAGGGTGCACATTTTATACAACTGTTTCCGCTGTTGTACTTGGCCTCTGTCGGTCCACCCGATGGAACTGAAGATGAGCACCAGATTCTGACTCTCTTGGACAAATCCTGCGAGGATTTTGGTTTGCGGTTTTCTGATGATAAAGTCGACGGACGGCCTCCTGAACATCTTTGTTACAAAAGCAAAACACGATGGATACAAAGAAGCCCTGTGGAAGACAAACATAAAAATGTATCATTGCTTTAGTGCAAACATTTTCCTTTAAGTAATATGTAAGACCTGTGTTGAGCCAAACAGTGCGTTCAGTACGACATAGTATTTTTCATAGTCCCCACCCGGATTGTATAATAGTAACAAATTGTTTAGACCAAGGACGGGTGAAAGTACTAAAGTAGCTTTTGCGGCAGCGCTACAAGTTTAAAAAATACTTTACACAACTGAGAAAGGCTTAAAGCAATTTTTCATATAGATGCTGTAAAAACGTACAAAATCTGTTTTGATTCAAAGCCTTGGTTGTTTATCCTTCTCAAACGATTTAACAAAATCCGCAGGATATGTACCAGGAAAAAACTGTTCAACTATAGAACAAAGATTTTCGCAATATACTATATACAACAGATTTTACCCGAAAATATGCAACAAAAAATCACCGAAAGTATTTACCAGCAAAGCAAGCACCATTGGACCCAACAGTATCCATATTTGCGGCAAGTCGGCGTATCCCTTCCAACATTTGCTTGAATTCGAAGAATCATTGTAAACCATTGTGATAAAATAACTCATAAGCAACACAGCTGGAAGACCTGGTGAAGGAGGGCAAAACACAGTGCAACCATGTTTTCCTGAGTAAGACTTTTTTAAGCAAATACTGCTTACCCCATCCGATGAAATAGTAGAGTAGAA
The DNA here is from genome assembly GCA_036561885.1 of Salina celebensis. Classification (NCBI taxonomy): domain Eukaryota; kingdom Metazoa; phylum Arthropoda; class Collembola; order Entomobryomorpha; family Paronellidae; genus Salina; species Salina celebensis. The sequence goes on from JAAXOA010001654.1 coordinate 1,094, forward strand.
AGTTTTCACGAGAACTATCATTAAAACTGGACGAGGTCAGTTTACTATTTAGGTACAAGCCTTGGACAAACATCCAGCTAACGGAAGTCACGGTAGCATACAAATGAAGAAGGACGACCAGCTTGCACAGGAATTCCTGCGGGTTGCAAAAATCGTTTTTAATTATTCGTGTAATTGAAATTCAAGATATTAACTCGAATGTATCCTGGAACCTGAAATCTACTTCAAGCGAATACTTTCAAACTACTTCATTTAATGTTGGGCCAAAACCCGTATTTGACTTAAGTATCGTTTTCATCCGCTAATGTTGTTTACATTTTGTTTCCTCCATTGTATCAAAACTGGTATATATGTAATTTCTCGTCACACTTATATACCTCATAACTCCTTCGAGATAGCTATATGGGTCAAGTTTCCATATCCATCCGTAATCCATGCATCCATTGTATGATTTAAGAAGGAATCCACTGAGATACAAACCTCTTAAAATAAAATCTGCCGAGTGCTGACGTGGAAGTTGTTATATTTAAGCGTAAATTTTGTATCAATAAAATGAATGGATTCCCCGAACCACTACAAAATGCAAGCAACCGTTCTTAAACATTGTCAGTTAAAAGAAAATACGCACGTACGTAACTCTTTGTGACGTTTTCTCGAAACCACGATTTCAGTAGAAAAAACTTGTTGTGTTACCATGACAGATGTATGTTTCAGTACATTTTGTCGAAAACTGGTCGAAAAATGGAAATAGCAACAATTTGAGAATAAACGTGTAGGATTGTGTTTTAAGTTGGTATTACCAGGTCTCGGTAGTTAGTTTTTCGTTCCAAAACAAACGGCTCTGTAATGATGAGAAAAACAGCGGAGCGAAGGACCAGGGCAAGCATCAGTTGTATTAAAAGAGCAACACGATCACAGCGTAAGCATCTTTGTTAATAGAGAAAACATAAAACACATTAAGTAGAAAGTAACCGTTTTTTACATGACGACAACCTACTCAGACTTTTGTTACCTAAAGTATCGAAAAATTGTTAAGGAGATTCCCAAAGCGACCAAGGATATAATAGACCCCACGAAAAGAATGTGTTGAACAAGGTACACAAGCTGCTTCTCATCTTTCTATAAATATTCACAAACTGGCTCCATGGTTGAGTTCTCTCAAAACAATGAATAAGATGCCATTTTTACTCACAGACTTTCTCTCGTATTCTTCGAAGGAAATAGCGCATTCTTCGTAATTTGTCCTAGTTCCATCCGCCCAACTTCCGTTTCCCAAACAAATTCTGTACGCTCTACCTATATTGAACACAATTGATAAATTCTATGAATAATAAGTTTCTAATATATGTATACCACATGCAATCAAACCTCTCTATATTAGCCTGCAATTGTCCGTAAAATTTTGTGACCGATCACCATATGGCAATAGCTGGACTTTCAGCAATAGAAGCTGTGACTGGTTTTGATAAGTGAACAGTGAACATAATAGTACCGTTTGTATATAATGGATTTGACTCATAGCAGTTTATGTGTGACAATGTCTTTGCAACGGTCGATAAATGAAACTTTCACAAACTTCCCTGAAGTTACTAGAAGTCTACTTGGACAAAAAAAATATCTATCAAAACTAGCATGTGCAGAATTGCCACCGTTGACTATCTTCGAGCATCAGCTTCTATCCTCAATGTGTTAATTATATTGGATGTTTTTGAAACCTAATAGACTTCTAAGACAACCAGGGAAATTATATGCAAGGGTAATAGTGACCGTGATTGTAAGTTAGTTTTTGGCTTGTAGAGCCCTTGTCGTCGTTTAGTGGTGATCATTATAAAGCATTACGCTATAAACAAGTTTGACTTTGATTTATAAGAACAGGAAAAGAAAGGAAAGTACCTTGCAAGTTCACTGCATGCGTTGGGTAACTCTCCGAGAACACTATTGAGCAAAGTTCTGAAACATTTGTTCCTCCTGGGGTTTCCGGCCAGCAATATATATTGTCCCATACAGGCTGACAAGAAGAAATGCCTTAAGGTAAAAATAATACCCACTTGTCAAACATGAAAAAAATATCATTCAATTTATCCAGCTTTTCTTACTTTCGTCTAGGGTCTGGTTCAACCCGCAATGCTGTTCGAACAAAAGACTTGCTTCGCTAGTGTTAACCTCTTGCCAATCACTCGTTGACAAAAATTCGGTTGAGTTTACCGCTGAGAAATGCATTTTTCTTCTTGAAACTTGTTGCCGACGTTTTCTTGCAAAGAGAGATACACTGGAGAGATCTGGTAACCTATTCAGAACAAACTATCAAACAAAACAGCACGAAAAGACGACAGTACGGAAAGTGCTTATTCATTGCTTACAATTTAATCACGGGATCTGTATGTAACAAGAAGTCCTCAGTGGTCTTTATCAGTCGGGATCCCCCAAAACGCCATTCACCCATTCATCTATATCGAACCCCTTTATAAAACCAAAGTTCAATGTCATATTACACAACAATAAACTGAATTTCCTTCATGATTGAACCGAATTACCCTGGTTTCTTCCCGGAAACACACGTTATGGAAAGTACTACGGCAATATTACTAACAACTTGCAAAAACTAAACACAAATACACCTTCACACCATGAAAAGTTTACAGAGCAGGTTCAAGTCATTTACAACTAAAAGTGTTGTCCTTTATACAATTACATAATTTCGTTTCGCGTGTTCCCCGTTGAACATTCCATCTACTGAAAAAACTAATCAAATTGATACTTAATAGTGGTTGAACCCAAACCCTATTTTGCCAAATTCCGGTTAATTACCAAGTGACCCTTGTGAATGTTTCCCCTCTCTGCATCGTATCATATCAGAGAAAAAAGTTTCAAAATCAATATATTTAAATCCTTATTTTCATTAACCCGGAAGCTTACGGTATGACCACTAGCGGATACATAATTTTGGATTGTATAATGGTTAAATTACACTGTAAAAGCAATTCAAAAACACTTTATGTTGGTTTACTAATGGATGTCTGTAATAGTATCACCTCAGTGTCCTTTTTTTGAATTGAAAGCGTGATCAATTTACCTGATGACACTGTCACAAAAACCATTTTTTGCGAACACAACAACCTACCGCTCACAAAATACAAAAACATGCTGAAAAATCAGAAGAGAGAAATTTTTTACTATCACATTTTGGAAATATACCTAAAACGTAGCTTTCTCTTTTGCTTAAGAAAGACTCGCACACGGAGAAAGCTCGAAGTAGACTGAAGCTGGAGTGTACAGGGAACATCATTTAAAACCCTATCTGTTCATATCCAGGCACCCATGCTAAACCATTTTGTCGGATTGGAGATATCTTTAGGGCACGGAATAAACAGTAGTGTTCCTGCTGGAGTCAGAATGTTGTGAATGCTAGGTAGCCTAATTTGTTTCAAGCAAATGTGCTCACTGCAGTCCAACGAGTCGTGGGGACAATAGGAATTTGTAGAATTCCGTTCTATTGTTTTAAGATTTTTACTGGCTTACGTCTATTGGACACCGGATTATTGGCGTAACATTCTGTTGAAATATTGCAAGAGAAAAATTTTGCCATTCTGCACGCGCGGCTCTTTATGAATGTGAAATTTAGTTGGTACAGGACATTTTCGGCTGTTGGATATGAAATGTACATTGGAACCATATTTATTACATTTTGCACTTCCATTTATCACCGAAAACATTTTAATTATTGCTTTATATAGAAATTACTGAAGCTTTTAATTTTGTCATCAGTGTTGAGCGTGTTTAAAGTGTGATTATTTATAGAAAGTACGTGCTCATCAGAAGACCCGCAAAACTTCATTGTAGAAAGATGTCCCTGCAGGTTGGTAGTGGCCATGAAGAAAAAATCATAGATGTAATTTCACTTTGATGTGAGTAATTTAATATTTCATCCATGAAGTTAGCGGTTTACCAGATGTATCTGAGACGAGGTCTGAAGGAAGTTCTGAAAGCGGAGCATCCAGCACATAATGTGATGGACCATGAACGCTACCAGAGATCTTTCTGTATTAATGAGGTATTGTAAATTACTTAGTGATTTTTTGAATGTCTGTCCATCTCTCAGTCCACGTTTTTTCAGTATCTATCCCCGGAGATCCGTATTTGGGGACAATCGGTTATCTCCACTATGAGGAAATGGAGTTTTTACGTGAAATTTTGTATGTAATGTGGTTCGTTCGAGAATGTACGAGCCACTTCGCAAAAGATTTTGTCGTTACCAACCATATCGGATCGGCAATACCAAAATTGGATTATCTGGAGTGGATAAATGATTTTTGACGTGGAATTTGGTATGTGATTTTTTTAAGGTGGGAGGTAGTACCTTTGGTGTAGACGGTACAATCCGTACTATTCCGTGCACCGATTTACAATGCTTCGGTATTCCGTTGTACTAATACTCAAATACTCCCCCAAATAGAATCATACTCCAATGAGTATATTAACAATTGCGGTCAGATAGATGGTGTATGAAAGGAATGAGATGAAATGTCCTACAAATAGTTTCAAGGTCACAAATATTTAAGTGATTAATTTGGAGAATCTACTCATAATCTGCTCAATATATTTGCAAGTATTCAATGTAGACTATCTAATTGATCATCCTATTTGATACATCTATCTAGAATGTATTTGGGCGGAAAAGTTGGTTTGTTCGAATTTATGTTTCACCGAGAAACAGATGCAGATAGGTTCTGCTAGGGCGTAAGTTCAAGTTCTAAAAAAGTCCCAGTACTTACTTAAATCATATCAGAAAATCAAGACATCTGCAGCTGGGGCATTAAAAAATGTCTGTGTTTTTTATGAATTCTGGTTGATCACATCTCATATATCAGCCCGAATGAACCTTCAATATAGATCTTCATTTCACGCATTCGCCTATAAAGGTAGGCCCAAAATTGTAACTAAACACAGAATTCTCTTTACTGTTAGTATAAAATGCAGCTGATTCGACTACATGAATTTAAAATTCCGACAAACAAACTTTCTCCATTGACTTCTATCTGGCATTGACTATGTGAATTTTGACAAATACGCGTCATTTGTACGTTGAAAATTTTCATTGAGTATTTTTTACATGAAGTATCGCCCTACCACATGGGAGAATGTGATTTTACGGAAACAACTTTGTGTAGTATAGGAACCCTGGACACAATTACAAGGATTACTAACTCTTAATCAAAACTCTGTTTGAAACTAGAGTTTGCAAGGATGGTCTCGTTTTCAATCACAGGGGTAGTGATACTGCTGGCAGTTATTACTTTACTTACATGAGACTCAAAGTATTGCAAAACCTTGGCTCTGGCCATGATATATATATGTAATAACAAAACTATCGTTATTGAGCTTCATGCATGTTCAACTTGATCAAACGACTCTAAAACCTTGTAATTCGTCCTATGAAGTTGATCAGGAAACTATATGCCATGAATCCAATATTGTGTAATGAATACCCTTGAATGCAATCTTCGCTGGATTGTGTAATGGAAACATCTCTGGGGAAAATCATAAATTTCGTTTCATCACAAACAAGTTCAACACATTTACGCCAAATAAAATTGTATATGTCTAAAAAAAAACATTTTTTCATAAATTTATGATTCATAGGAGCTTGTATCTTTTAAAATAAAAACCAAATGTTGTCACTGATTTTTACGAAAGAGAATATTGGATTTGTTTTTGCTAGCGTGCTTCTGATTCGAATGTTAATCGAATTTCCCAATTGAAGAAAGTACGGTATTGGTTCTTTGTAAATTTAGAAACAAAATGACAAATTTAATGTTAAATTTATTCCTTGAAAAAGTAATTAGGTTTGAAAAGCTTACGCAATTTTTTTGACTCAAGATTGCCTAAAGTTGTCTTGACACCAATCGTTTGACGAAAATGTAGTGCTGATCTTATGTTAGGAAGGATGATGTAATCCTCATACACAAGAACTTAATTATGCTGAATCTATTTCCTTACTCAGCATTTTCTATCTGAGATCATGGCTATCGTATGTCCCTATGTCCGCAGGTGCGCAAGGGAGACTAGAGATACAATCCATCCCGTAAAAAGTATGTGCTGCACTATGTTAACAAGCTGTTTTTCGTGTTTCTATAAACATTCAAAGCAGACAAGGTGTTCAAGACTAGATTTAATTGAAATAGAAAATATCCGTACTTTCTCTTCGTGCAGCCTTTTTCTCGTATTCCTCAAACGAAATAGCACATTCTTCATAATTCGTTCGGTGTCCGTCAGCCCAAGTCCCGTTTAGGAGACAGCTTCTTAATGCGTGACCTAGTATTTTAGTATTAGTATTTATAGCTTTAATTCATTTTAAAAATGAGATGTTTACAAGTAATCAGATGTTATCACATCTTCTCTTCGTACTCAAACACCGTAACAGAAAAGACTGCATAGATCCATTGTCAATTTTCTCCAATCCTGAAGGAATTCCGCCGTCTAATCTATAGTACTAAGTTTTAGATTCTGTACAAAGAAATTCCATGCTTCAAACGAACGATACTGTAATGATGTTGGGAACAGTGTAGTATTTGCTTTTGGAATTACAAATCGGATATTAGTTTTCAGTTTGGTACGAACAAACCAGGATTTTAAAAGTTTACAACTTATGTATGTATGTAAAGGAAACAAAATACGGAGTGTTGTCGAATTCCTTCATTCCCAAATATCAATACACCACCGATAGTTTGTGCACTCAGGCCGCAAATTTGAAGCATATTGACCACGTAAATCAATAGAACGCATTAGAAATAATGGTTTTATGTTACACCATAAAAGCTTTTTGAAAAACGTGGCTTGATGATGGAAGACAATATGTAACTTTATGGATAAGAGTGGATTGTGGTGTGTCAGATTTTTATCTCTTGCTTTGGTTCGGATTGAGTTACTGATAGCACCATAAAATTTCTGGGTTAGAATGTAATTATCAGATATTTTTCAAAAACCAGACGTATTTCTGGTGTTAGCAGAAGAACTTTTGATATTGTGCAAAATCACAACTTTCTCCTGGCAGCTCACCAGACTCGCTCTCGGAGAAAGCTAGAAACAGACTGAAGTGTGGTCGGTAAGGACCAGAAGTTTTCGTCCTGACTTGGCATAATGCTGCATCGCCCACACGAAACATTAGCAGCTCACTGATGCCAAATTCCTCCTGGGTGGGCTCAACAGGAACATAGACTTATTATTATTCCAGCTGTGGTCAGATTATTCCCGTTTTCTGGAAGGCTAACTTGTTAAAAACATTAGTTTACAAATGAACCAAGAGAAAATCCTTGTGGATCATTCTCGGATTTTGGTTCAATTATTCTCTGAGATGATGTTTTTTTTTTGCGATGGACTGATGTATTTTGCACTCTGAATATGTTGTTGTTTCGCTCATTACTCATAACAATAAAACGCGAAGCACGGTTGATGGAAAGAGCGAAAGAAACGGCTAACAATTAGTAAACATTGAAGAAAAGTAAACGTTTAAAACGTTACACAGAAGTAAACGTTTAAAACGTTACACAGTAGTAAACGTTTAAAACATTACACAAAAGTAAACGTTAAAAAGAAGTACATGTTCAAAACGTTAGAAAGAAGTAAATGTTTAAAACGTTAAACAGATGTAAACGTTACAGTGTTTTTGGCTTTCCTAATTGAAAATTTCTTACTCAGCAGGTGTAGCAGCCCCGCCTGTTCAACAGTTGTGGTTGTTTTGTAAACTTACTGCCGCCATATATACTGTTATCTTAAATGCATTATACAATTTAAACAAGCAGCTTTCGTTTCTCTAAAAGCAAATTGTAGGAACAAGAGTATTATCAAACTTTGCTCTAAATTCAAAGAATTCAATGTATATTCCACGCGTACAGTTTATCTCTCATAGTGTTCGAACGATATGAACGGTCTCCATAATTTGTGCGAAGTCCGTCCTCCCAACCTTCTTTTTCTAGGTAAACCATGAACGCTTAACGTAAGACAAATTTATATACAAAACATGATTTATTCGGTATCAGGTATCATACATCCAAATGCGTCTGCCATTGCATCAAATCTGTACAGCGCAGATTGTATAATAAAACGCTTAGGCACGATTCCCATAAGTAGCGAACGAAAAAGTGCAGAAAGTCTAACAAACTTCACAAAGATTCAAAATCATCAGCTTAAAAAGCTTCATCGAAAACACTAATAAAAAGTTTTCGTCATTTAACGAACAATTAAAGTTAATTGGCCATTAACTCGTCAAGATCACAAATTAAAGCATAGGTTCAAGTAGCAAAAATGATCAGCTTAAAAAGCTCCATCAAAAACACTAATAATTTTTTTTCGTCATTTAACGAACAATTAAAGTTAATTGGCCATTAACTCAAGAAAAGTTAAACGTATAGACCAGAAATTGACACCACATCATTGTAAAGATGCCTGGAGCTTGTGTGCAAATAAGCAGCCCGATCCGATAAAGCGTTCTAGAGATATCGTGATAACAGACAACCTCGACGATTTTATAAAGTAGCTTTCGGTACTTAATAATAATACCAAAAGGATCGATTGCATAAGATACATGTACTGAATTTGTATGATCATATTTGTACTCATGAATGCGTTACATTGAATATTACTCTTGTAAATACTACGGAGCAAAGGTTTGATAAAATGGTACCAGCCGGACTTGCTACACTAGCAAATAGTTAAATATTTCTAATAACCTGACTAAAATAAAAGTCTGTAACGTAATAAACCAAGTTAGTCCCGAAAACTAAATATATACAGTAGTGCAATACCACCGTAGGCCAACGTTTTTTTATCGCAGGCACGACAATATAAATGCGCTAGAGGTACATATATCTACTTGCACGGATTGCTGAAGAAAAGTGTCCATCGTCTGGGTTTAAATGTTTCAATATTGAGTTATATATACAGAGTGCAATATTGCTGCTCACTTTAAAGTCTGTATACGTCAACAAGTTGTGGTTCTGAGCAGCATATTTTTGTAGGCAAAGGGGAATAGAGCCGTTTTGTAGCATAAAGTATGGACTTTCTCGCAAGTAGAGACCTAGAGGCAGAATATATTATATAATCTGTTGGATTCATTTCTCCCTGCATAGATACAGAATGTCAGACACACACAAAGGATGTACTCTTCAGTGGAAAGAGTCAGGAACTGCGTGGGAAGATGATGAATAAATATAAGCAGCAAGGCTCTTCAAGAATTCTTTCTTACTACTACTGGCAAAGTAAAGTCGCAAAAACTTGTAAATCGTATATACGCTTATACACTAGCGTTGTTTGCTTTGATCCGCTTGAGATTATAAGCCAACCGTGACACTTTGACGACTTTTGTGGTTCTGCTCCAGTTTCATCTCTTTTTACCGTCCCTTTAGCAAGGTTTGTACTCTCAACCATGAAAATGACACCAAAATATATCAGCAAGTCATGCAAGAAAAAGAACAGGCAAGGAAGTGATGATATTCAAACATCAACTTCTTTTAATTAGAAATGCCAAAGTGCTGGTAACTTTATCCAAAAGGCTTTAAATGCCTCTTCATGATATATTTACTTCGCAATTTGGGAACAATCAGCCTTTCAACAAGACCGCATAAATTGTTCAATAACTATATTATTTTGCTGAGTAAGAGTGCATGACAGGTTGTCGCCCTTTAGGATGCAAGTTTACAAAAAGTTGGTTAGAAAAATCGAAGCCCATTGTACACGACAAACTTTACAATACGGTAAGGTACTAGTTCCTACTATTTTTAGAAGGATTTTGTTGTTACGCAGCCTGCCTTTTTAAATGACGTATTACATAGTACATATATTTTTTTTAAACAAATTATTATTCACTGTCCCATCATGTATGAATTATTAAATCAATGTAATAATAGGAAAATAAATAAATATTAACACAAATTGAAGCGCTGTAATGTGTTTTGTTGTAGTTAATTTGTTTGTCTTTCGCAGCACGGGATTGCTGGCGCGAAAATTTCTATGACATCTTACACGGTACCGCTATAGCGTTAAGTCAATTTATTTAACTGCAATTTTATGTAGGATTGGTTTTTAGGATCGATGCAGCATTGTGCGAAAATATTAATGTCAGGGAATCCATATTGGAATGCAGTTTCTTCATGTTTGAGGAATGGTGGTTTGCAACAATATTATTTTGATCCAGTTATTGGAGACTTTATCCACACTTCAGTTGTATTTAAATACAAAACAAAATTCCGATGGTTCGTTTATTATGTTACGAAGACATTCTCTGAAAAAAGCATGTTTTTTGTTTATCTCTCCTTGTGTTGTTTACTACCTTTTAAAACACTTCCCAGTGATAACCTGACATTCTAGCTTGTCTAATCCCTGTTCAATGGCTTAGTTATAAGCAAATTTTCCCCACAAGGAGCAAACAAGGTTAAAGTTAAATGACTGCTGGAAATGCGTCCTATCAGTTGTACATGGCTGACAGTTTTCATGTTTCAGTCACTCAACACAAATTAACTACCATGACAGTAGAAGATACGGGCATTTCATGTCCACGAGTATAATTTAACAGCTCATCGTTGAGTCATGAGAATATATGCCTGATATATCTTAGGTTGGCAAATTAGTCCCAACAGTAATGTGAAGGGGGTATTGTCAAGAACTGAGTTATGAATTTCATGCTACTAACCAAGTAGTTTATTTATACTATTATGATCAGTCTCCAGTCGACGAAACAGTGTGGAGGATGGAATCCGCTTTTCATTCATAATCCACTTCTACGACTTTTGTTGAGAAACTTGCAAGTTGTTGGTCTACGAAACCCTAGCAAACCTAAACCTCTCTGGAAAGAAATTCCTTTTTGTTAAAACGCAACTTGAACCGTGAAATTTTCGAAACGAAACTTATTCATGAGAACTCCATGAAATACACTAAAAGAATTCAAGTGCTTTCATATTTTTAGTAAAGCACTTTCTATTATTTGACCTGCATGAGAGCATTCAGTTGTCTTCTCCGCTTTCACTAGGTTCATACCATCATGACCTTGTCCCAATATGTTATCATGGCACATCGGGTTGTTTTGCTTATATAAGCAGGAATGAAGTGACCTATAACGTACTCCAAATTTAAAGAAGATGAAAAGAAAATGTTGAAGCTTTCAATTGCCGAATACTAATTTTCTATTTGTGCGTGTTTAGTTTGTTTGCAATTTACCAAAAAAAGTTTATAGCTACATGGTTTGTTACCCGTTCGTACAGATATACTTGAAATTAAATATAAAATGTTTTGGTATGAAAACTTTTGTCATTTGTTGTTTTTGTATCAGAGAAAAGCATTTTACTTATTCGGGAAACTGGAGAGTAACATAATGTTTATGCGTAGGTTCCTGCAGTGCATGCGAGTTGATTGCTCGTCAAATGCGCACGAAAAGAAGTCTAAACGTTGAACTTTTAACGTGGGTAATTTATTGCACAGAATCAATGCAAACTTATTCGACAGGACGGTATTGTGGAAATCACCGCGAATATGGCCACTGCCATTAAGTTTTTGTGGCTTCTGCAGTAGCTATGAGTATTTATTGGATGTGGAAAGAAGGATTTATTGAATTGAACCAAGTATGCAGGTTGGCGATAGGGAATCCCAATTTGCAAAGATGTTCTCTGTAAACCTTGTAAATTAATGTGAAACTTGCTCATGGTCTCGCTGAAGAAGCATTGAATCCTTTCAAACTTATCTAATTTGTATGGTTATTGGTACTTATAAGTACCAAAAACTAAGTAACTTAAGTAGCAAAAGCTACTTTATATGATCGTCGTTTCTGTTCGTCTGTCGCCGTATATCTCGAGAACTTTTACATGGATTCGGCTTAGACATGCCATCCGTCCTTTCTTTCAAAGGACAGTCCTTTCTTTTCGACCCAAAATAAGCAAAAGAAAGGACGTCCTTTCTTTTGAACAAAGCGTCCTTTTTTCCTTTCTTTTAAAATGTTGGCAAAAAAGTATGCATTTTTGGCCAATTAACGACAAGAGTTACAATTTTCGTGTATCGAATCTGAACATTTTCTCTCGAAAGTGACAAATCCACATTACATTGCTTGGTTTTGCACATAAAAAACGGAATTTTAGACCAACAACATTCATAAAACCACGTTGTTTCTGAGCCTATAATTTGTCCTTTCTTTTTTAACTCAATGTCCTTTCTTTTCGCTGGAAATCGATGGCAGGTCTAATTCGGCTGAAACTTTCAGGATATCATCGTCATGGTACAATAGTGTGACAAACACAGCTTCAAGTTTTGAAGTTGTCATGTTAATAAGTTAATTGAGAAATTAAAGTTAAATGCTTAGTAAATCATGATTTAAAAAGAAAATTCAATAGAGACCGTGGCTCTGATCATTTTCGCTCATTGAAACAATGGGTAATTCGACCTTCTTTACTAGTTAAATGGGCAATTAGTTAACTGAAGTTATCTGAAATGCGGACTTTTTAAATCTTGGATTTTGAGAAATCTTCTTCAGTCGACCATGTTTGAAACATGTACCCTGTGCATAATTCTTGTTTGAGATTTTGAAGATAATACGGCTTTCGCTACTTAAGGTTGACATTGTGAAACGGTCTTGTTTTAATTATGGACGGTTTGGTTCAAGTCAAATATGATATTACACACCAACCTCTTGCTAAGCAAGTTCTTCGGTTGCGAACCACTCTACAAAAGTTAGTTACAGTAATTACCTAGTCACAATTAAATTATTTTATTTCTTGAAAATATCCTTTTTTGTCCTTGCATTAATTTCCCTGATTTTGCTTATTTTTCTTGAATTCTGACAATAAGTAAGATTTTAGGTGTCTCTCGAAACTTGTTGTAGATTTTTGATTTTCACCGGATTTGGTAGCTTATTCCAAATGACAACCATTCTGTGCATCGCATCAACAGTTTCCTCCCCATTTCACCCAGGTTTATACAAAAGTCTATACTCATCCCTGCGCTCTCATGATGATGATACTTTGTAAGAAGCCAAACTCTGTTGTAAAGTAACATGAATTTCGATTGGGTGAATAGCGATTTTTATCAAAATACTCGCAAGTAATTTCACGTTTTAATTTTAGTTTACACATAACTAATGATGATACTTTGTAAGAAGCCAAACTCTGTTGTAAAGTAACATGAATTTCGATTGGGTGAATAGCGATTTTTATCAAAATACTCGCAAGTAATTTCACGTTTTAATTTTAGGTTACACATAACTCTTTTTATAACGCATGTATAGTGTGTATGTAAGCAAACACAACGTGCCAACATATCCGTAGCGCGACTTGAATTTATCGCATACAGCCCAAAGCAATTAACGGTATGAACTCCTTCGCTAACAGCAACCGTAAAAGTGTAAGAACTAAGAACCTATTAGATCCCATAGATGAAAATATTTTAGATACAAAAATCACTCCGTTTCAATGTAATTTTCGTACACAAATCATACAGGACTATGTTTTGAAGCTGTGGATGCAATGTAGGGGGAGAGAAACTTTTAGGTGAAATAGAAAGATTTGGAAGTGTTTATGATGTAAATTTGATCCCCGATTGGCTTCAAACTGCGTGTAAAATCTATAATTAGAGCAAACGACAATCATGGCAACCTCCATTCCAGGTATTCTGATTGTGTTTTGGATGGAAAGAAATTGGTTTCGTAGATAATTGCATGAAAAAGTCACACAGCTACTAAATGAGTTGTTTGATGCAGCGCAGGAAGTTCACTTGGCTAAATGTTTTATTACTTCAAATTTATTTTTTGATTGTGGGTAGCATTAGAGTAAACAATTATTACAAGAGTAAATGCTTTATACAACTGTTTCCGCTGTTGTACTTGGCCTGTGTCTGTTCACTTGATGGAACTGAAGCTGACTACCGGATACTGACTCTCTTGGACAAATCCTGCGAGGATGGTGGTTGGTGGTTTTCTGAGTGTAGAATCGACGGAGTGCCTCCTGAACTTCTTTGTTACAGAAGCAAAACACAATGGATACAAAGAAACCCTATGGGGTACAAACATAAAGATATAGCATTGCATCAATACATAAATTTTTCGTTCAATAATATGCAAGACCTGTGTTGAGCCAAACAGTGCATTTAGTACGACATAGTATTTTTCATAGTCCCCACCCGGATTGTATAATAGTAGCAGAT
>JAAXOA010001655.1:0-15268 GCA_036561885.1 Salina celebensis
CATAGCACCACGTGCACTACCATGCCTTTACCGGTTAAGCCGAGAGAACCATAGCACATACCACACAGCCCATGCGTGTCTCTATTGTATATGGATTACGACACCCCATTTCTGCTTGTGGATACAGATCATAAATTATTTCAAATGCCCTCTTCTAATGTCTAAGTTGAGTAAGAGGATACCATGACTAAAAATCTGCAAAATATTATATAAATCAATTTGGATTACGCAATGCACCTGCAAAAACCGTATACTACACACCAGGGCCGGGCCAACCAGTGGCACGTCTCTGTGTAGACAAAGACCAAACAAGACTTTCAAATATGAAAACTGCGATAAGTTTATATTATATTGGTATCATCTTTCAACTCTCCTTATACTGATTGTGAGTAAAATCCTTACATGGTTCCATGAGAGACACAGAAATGCAATTACCTAGATTACGCTAATTCGAACATGTTTATAGTAAATTTTTAATCAGAGAAAAGTTTAGAGTGAATTATAAAACTGTACTCAGCAAGAAAAGTAAATAACTTTCGAACTATTTATCTGTGAAAAATAACTTAATTATCGTCCTGTATAGGCAGAATGGGAGATTGTTTGACAATGACATGTTTTGAACCAGCTGACTAGTATAATCTTTGTCATTTGTTAACATTACCAAACCGTACTAACAACCTATGGTTACAGAAAAAGAGTGAAACCTGTTTCCTGAACCTGAATCGTAATTCGATTTCATTATTTTCGACAAAATTGAGTTTGCCAAGGTGCTATCTCTGCATGTTAATGAAAATTTTCACTTTAATCATAATTTTTCTCACGATCCCCCAATTTATTCAAAACTTTGGTTCAAGTCTGTTTCAGTAACCATACTTTATTACTAGGACGTACTTATGTTAAAATGCCAACGTATGTGATATTTCATTTGTGACAAGTTTACTGGTCAGCTATTTCCAAATGTGTCAATGTCAAGTTATTTTTCACAGATAAATGTCAAAAGCTATCAACTTATTTAGTGGGGACAGTTCTCTAATTCGCACTGTGCAATTAGCTATCTCATTCATTATTCTAAAGACTACACTCTGTATATCCATTGATTACGTTAAGCATTATACAAAAGTACTACCTTCTTTCCCAGGAATCGCAGGTTCGCCAAGCGAATGAACTATGCCAGTGCAACCGACGGTCATAGGAGAGGGGACGATATCCTAACACAAGTCATTGAAATGGGAAGATACTTGGGAATTCCTGAAATATCCGTGTATGCATTCAGCACTGAAAATTTAAAACGAAGCAAGGAGGAAGTAGATGGACTAATGGCATTGTTTACGGAAAGAGCGTTAAAGCTTGAAAAAGATATGTAAGAAACCATTCATTATCTTTCTACTTTGTACCCTAAATAGTTATCAATGGACTAACAAACTTTTTAGTGATACTCTGATGAAGCACGATATTCGGATAGATGTTGTAGGGGACTATAAGCTGGCAAGCACAAGAGATCTTCGGAAGATGTTCGCAAAGGTGATGAGGCCCACTAAGAATAACACAACATACAAAATCAATGTTTGTTTTGCGTATACTGGTCGGGCTCAAATCGCCAAAGGATTGACCAGATTGTTGACAGGCCTAAACGACGGTCAATTGTATCCTGAGGATGTATCCGAAGCCTTGTTGGAGAGAGTAATGACATCAGGAAAATACAGACCAGTGGATATTTTAATCAGAACCAGCGGAGAAACGAGGCTGTCTGACTTTATGATGTGGGAAGCAAGCAACGCATATATCCAAATAATTGATAAAGAATGGCCCGCGTTTTCATTTCGGGACTTTCTCGATTCAATTTTGAACTATCAAGTTAGCTACATTTATCACGGGCTTCGACCCTCTACAGTGCTGAAATCTTCTAAGGAAACATCAGTAGAGTCCATGGACAGGCAAAATAAGTTTGTAGACATTGTTACTACGCGGGTATTGGAAGATGTAGAAAATGATTTATGAACTTTTGCGTAAATGGAATAATCGGTGAAAATTTGTTTAAACTTAAATACCTCAAATTGTTTAAAAATCTGGCTCAGTATACCACACCACAAAATTACACAATGTTGCAGTTGCGTTGTTAATCCTGATCTGAGCTAAAATATTTGGAAGCTTTGTATCGTACAAAAAAATATCAAATGTCTGGATTTTAATTAAACTTATTGTTAGCCAGTTCGAGAAGGATTCGTATCCATTGCTCACAAACATTATTCTGATGGTTTTTGTTTCAATATCTTTTCCAGTTGTTCATAATTTCCTTGTGCTGTTGTAAAACTAAAGTTGGCCGTCGCAAACTTCTACATTTTTGGTGCTAAAAACTTACTTAAGTTACAGTTTTGTCGTTTGCATTTGATATACTTTGCTTGGACAGCCTTCGCATTTAATGTGTTTCGGGTATTCGAAAATATATATAGATCCTGATGCTACCAAAATGAAGTAATGGTGAAAAAGATGGTATTAGGATGGTACTAGGAAAAATTGGGAGGACATGTTTGAAACTTTAAAAAAAAAACAAATTTCCGGGATTCACAATTAACTAATGTCACACTTTCTGACCGGTCGAAGCAATGAGTGGGAAGTTAGCATTTTAAATCTTATGTTGCCATACAAACTACTTGATATAAATCCTGATGTAAGCGTCTGTTTCAACCTCATGGGAATTTGGATAATTTAACAGGCATTTAAAACAATTTTTGTTGTAATCCCAAGCCCTGCCTACTCGTTGCACAGCCCTAGTAAAATTTTTGGAATCATTCACGAGCCTGGAAGAGTTAGAGATTGACAATCTTGCACTTTTTGATCCCCAGATTTGGGAAAATAATTTGAATGTGACTGATCCCAAATACTTTCTAGTAGTCCTCCCGGAATCTTTCAAAAATATTAAAAGATTGTCAGTAGGTACAGTACGTATTCATGACCCTGACAAAGCCCCACTGCAGGAGGAGTTGAACCTCTTTTGGAAATTCGTTGATAAAATTTATGCATCAAGTTTTTTACAAGACTTCCAGATTCCAGATGTCGCCAATTACAAATACACAGTCGATGATCTTCGAGTTCTGCTAAATTCTGTTACAAGAATGATTAAATCTGGGTTGATGGCGAAAAAGCCAATGAAGACGTTTGAAATTGGGCGAATTTGTGATGTAATCAATTCTGATGCTGACCTAGATTTTGAAATGGTCCTAGAATTTTTCCAACTTTGTGCTCAAACAAAAGTAAAGCTTGAGGATTGCGAGGATCTCCGTATATTGACGACCCTCAAAGATTTATATGGAGACAGAGCTTGGTCGATGTTTTGCAATGACCCTAATAGTTTACTACTTCCCTATTCTGGAGAAGGTAGATTTCTCACATTTGGAGCATTATCGACTTACAGTTGACAAAGGTTCGGACATAAAATGCCCAAATTTAGAGGGAATACGTGTAGCATTTGCGGCTGAACAAGGTCAAGAGGCTTATCAGCACGAAAAGCAATTAGCACATCTACTATTCGGATGTTCTTGTCGTCTAAAACTTAAGCCGCTGTCGATAAAATACATAGGAGATATGGGGATACCTTTGGAGGCTTTTCAGTTGGCCAAATCATGTGCCAACCTGACGTATTTGTGTATCCAGAACTGCTCAGCATGGAACTCGTTTTTTCTGGAGCTTTGGAAAGGGCTGCCTTTACTGGAATACATCCGACTTTGTGGCTGCCCGAGTCTAGGTGATATTGGACTAATTGGAACTAATCCAGAGGATCCAGTAATCTGTCAACTAAAACGTAAGAAGGGAATCCTCGATATTTTAAATGAAATTAAATCTGTAAAATTAACAAGTGGTGAATATTTAAAAGAAAAAAATTAATACGTATAAGGAATTTATAAGGAATTTTACTCATTTTATTCAGGCCACAAATACCTAGAACTCACAGATTTGAGCCGAATGACAGGGATTACTGACGAAACACTTAAGGTCGCTGTTAGGAACATAAAACTTCGTTTTCTACGGTTAACTTCTGACAAGTGGAAACGGGTGAGTTTTTTACACCCATTGATTCTATTGAATTTAAAAGTCATGAATCAGCTCGTGTTTTTATTATAGACAGAGTTTGAAAACTTGGAAGTTAGTCATTACGAGCGTATACGCAGTCCACCCTCCGCAGACATAGTTACCCCAACGGAAATTTCTACGGTATTACATACAAATTTAGAGATACATTCAGATAATTGTTGGAAGGTATTGTAGTTAGGATATTATATTAGTTTCTGTTTTTCATTCAGATTTCATTAGACGGGATTCGAACATTACAGAAAGGAGCTTTTGCAAAGACAATTGAGAATATGTTTTTCGATGCACTTTCTATTGCTGGTGTTTCCAAAGAGGAGCTTGATGTGGTTAAAAGCGGATTTCGATCTTCGCAGTTTTGAGAATGAATAGAAAATCCCGCAAGCTCACCTACAAATATTGGCTATTTACGTACTGAAAACCGCATGTGCAGAGTGTCATATTCCACTTACTCTATAAATCTGAACGGAAACAAGGAAATTTGTGGATGAGTGATTATCAGAAATCCACCAAGATTCAGGAATGGAATTGCTAAAATTATGGTTGACAGTTTTGTCACGTTGTGTAGTGCCGGTCGTGTGTCTGACGTGATGCTTGTGTCATGAAACGTGAATTTGTAGTTTGCTAGGCTATATCTTCATCTGTAATTCACAAAACAGATAATTAGTAGAGACACATCGTTTATTCTTATTCCTAATTATACACCGATTTCACACTAACAAACTCTTTAAATAAAAACGAATCAAAACCCCAACTTTTGTACCAACAACTTTCACTATTCCATACTTACGCTTGTTGTAAGCAGGTTTTGTGACGCAAGTCAATTGTTTGGGTAGTAACTGATTGTTTCCTAGTAATTTAGTTCATAAGCAATTAGTTGGATTGGAATCTGAATTTTTCAACAGAAAAGTCCTATTTAAAAGGTTTTAAATCAAGTATCTGTCTGGTGTAGCATGCCGAAGGCTACTTCTTTTGCTGGAGGCACCTGCATTACATCAATATTTTACGAATCACTTTCATTTGAGATAATTGGTCATGTTTTATACTTTCTACCCATCGGAACCATTGAAAGCGGACCGCCATGCATGCAATTACACATTTAACTATTTATATCCATGTTCATCCTCTGTCAAGTTTTAAAAATCTGTAAGTTTCCTACGGCCCAATTTCAAACTTGTCAACCCATTGCAATTACAACTGCTTACAAAAACGCACGTTGACGACCATGACATTGTATGACAAGAGCTGACATATGTCTTACTAATCAGTAACCACACATTTAGATGAATACACACACATATGCACCGAGTAGTTTCAAGGCTGGTTATTTCTTACAAGAAAATATAAAGGGTGCGTGGAAATATGTTACAATTGTCACCGGGAACACATTGCTTCATTCTGTTGTAGTTATATAGCGTACTTCTTTTTTATACTCACTGTACAATAATTAACTTAAATTGCGGTAGTTCACTAATATGTCAATTGGAAGGGTTCAGTTTATTCCGTTGTGCTTCTCCAGCGAAAGATTTAGTATCAGTCCTGCCAGTGAACTTGAAGCTATTCTGTTTTTAAAGGCTAAGAATCAAACAGTTTTGTGAGACTTCTGAAAAATCGATTTCGTTTTACGTCTAATAGAGTTTAAACCAGTTTATCTAGACCCCTGAACGAATACAAGATGTTTCTAGCCGAAAATATAATTACCTTAGTGAAGCTCCATTTCAAGGTCATTCACGCAACAAGTAATTCCCTACTCCGTGTAAGCAATAAAAACTCATTCGAAATATCAAGTTTAAGCACAAACTGGGCATACTGTTTCAAGCTAGTATCATGGGGACTGCTTATCTTGCTTCTTGGCACTCAATGTTTCCTCAACATTAACAAAGTCTCGCTGGTGACCTTCGACCAAATGATTTATTTCTGTGGTGCATTTACATTTCATTGGTTTATATCCATTGGCTACTATCATTCTCTTCAAAGAAAGTGTGCGTTACTCAACGCCATGCTTAAGTTTGAAAGGAACAACGTCATTCAAGGTGACTGGCATCGGGCTGAAGATCAGCATGAAACAAAACGAGTGAAACACGAAGTAATTCTCATGGCTTTCACTGGACTCATGTTTGGAACTCTGTTTGGTGCATTTTTCCTGCAAAACCCGTATTTTCCTGGACATCCAGCCGTATTCATACTTAACTCATTAGGAGGGGAATGGAATTACCTGCATGTTATAATTAATACATGCACAGCTGCTCTTACAGTTTGGCTAACGACTTTCATCATATCCAACGGAGCATTGCATTACAGTTTGTTTATAATGACAAGCTGTCATTGCTTTCTGAATTATATTAAGATAGCTGAAAACAGATCGGATGGGTATGAGATATATCAGCAACTTAAAATCCTGTTGCAGGAATACAACAACATTCACCAGAGTCAAATGCTGATTGATGTGAGTGTCAATTCGTATTTGATGATTATGTCGGTGAATACCGTAGTGAAATCGATAAGCTCTGGAATATCGCTGGCACAAATGGGATTTCTCACGCTGTCCTTTGCTGATAGAAGTATGTTCGTCAAAGACGCGTTTGGCCAGCTGGGTAAAGTTAATCTGGAAGCGGATCGGTTTTTAAATAAAATGAGACGCCGTAAACAATCAAAGTTTGAGAGGAAGCGGTGGGTGGCATGTTCAGCTTTGAAAGCCAAAATGGGAGGGGCCAATCACTTTGACAGGATGACGGCTCCAGTGCAGTTTAATTTCGTTCTGACACAAGCGGCGAGCTTGTTGCTGCTTTAGGTCATTGAATATAATTATTGAGCACTGGGAAACACGTGTATGCAATGGTAATCAATCATAATTGGTAGCATTTGATGTAAGTTGTGCAGGAGTGATTAAATGATTGTCAGTTTGAGCGCATGATAGGATATGTAATTTTAATTTTGTTTGATTATTATACGGATGCAAGGATAAGGTTCACATTCAACAAAATAATATCATCGTATTATTAGATTTATTAGTGAGTACCTCTGGTCAGTCATATTCAAAAGTAACACGTCAAAATAACAAAGTGTAGAATTCATCCACTGTTTAATTTTTGTACCATGCTCCTTA
This sequence comes from Salina celebensis, assembly GCA_036561885.1. Taxonomy (NCBI): domain Eukaryota; kingdom Metazoa; phylum Arthropoda; class Collembola; order Entomobryomorpha; family Paronellidae; genus Salina; species Salina celebensis. The sequence goes on from JAAXOA010001655.1 coordinate 7,190, forward strand.
AATATACGAAGTGTCACCTGTACTGTTTCCCCATTTTGTAGGTTTTGTTGTTATGATAGCCATTAGGAGCTATTATGATGATTGGTTTAAACCGTAATTATAGAGCCGACAATTACCGATTAAACCCAGTGTAATATGCAATTAAAAGTCTCACTCATCAGTTTTGTCTTACCTCTAAACTTCTGAATTCGGAACTGCTGTATTTAGAGTTTAGAGAAATATATTTTCATGTATGGTTTATTAGAGTTTTTGTACAAAGAATCTTCCTTCAGCAGTAAATTTTGGCATACCATTTTCATTCAATATATAAACTAAGCAAGCTGAAACTACAACATCTTACAATAACAACTAACCCAATGTCGTCAACAACATTATAAAATGTAAAAAATAAATATTTCTCGACTAATTCCTTATGAGATAGACTTGTACCTTTTGTTTTTCTTCGAATGTCCACGTGTCTTCTTTTTAGATGGTCGTTTTGTTTCAGGTTCCCCGAAGGTAGATCTCCGGGAGCCTTTAGATGCCTTGGCAGACACTCCAGCTGATACTTTAGCGGAAGCCTCAACCCCTCCAGCGCAGTTAAATGGGGACGGTACACCAGCTGCCGGCTGGGGACAAGCTGGAAGTCCAGTGCATGACGGGTCATCCTTAATAAATTTCCATTGTAGACCACCTGCTACGGCAGCAGCAACCCCAGCACCTGCGCTCGCATCAACGTCAACTTCTCCGTCAACCTCTGCTTTGACTTTGCCTACACAATAAAATTTGATTAAAAAACATGCTACAAAATTATAAAATATAAAAATGAATTTAGAATGAAGTCTCAGAAACCTGCTGCTGCTATATTGCCTGAAACACCGGCTCCCACGCCGGCTCCCACGCCAGCTCCCACACCGGCTCCTACACCGGCTCCTGCGCCAGCTCCCACGCCGGCTTTTGCGTTGACACCAGCCGAAGCTTTTATGCTTCCTTTTCCAGCAGCGTCAAGCATACCTCTTCGTTGACCCTCACGCATAAGTTCATTCCTTGGCGACTTTCCTGTTTTCTTAAAATATCGCTGTAGAGCTTCACGCTCCATCGAGTCAAGGACATCGTCGCTGGAGTCAGATTGAAGAGATTCGTCTTTAATAAGCACGCGCCGTTTTAGTGCGGTTTTTGATTTCCGTTCTGTATACTGCAAATATAGGAGAAAAATTGTTTAAAACTAACTTGGTAACTGCCACAGAGAGGTTCCTTCCACTTACCCCTTTAGAGGTCACCAATGTGAAAATACTCACAAACAAAATGAAAATGACAACACTTTTCATATTACACATGTTTTATCAGTTGCTAATTTGTATTTATTCTTCCAGCACTAAATCTTATTTGTAAAACTTTCAATATTAGATTATTATTTGGATGGTCATGTCCCAATACAAACTGTAAAGTTAATGATGTATTGGACAGAGAACTACCGGGCCATTAAGGCTAATTTAGTAGCTATTGATTTAGCTAATGATCTTTCAAGTATGCCTATCATCTATGTTAGAACAGTAATAAGCAATTAATTAATGCCTCATAAACTTTTTATTCCAAATAAACTCTTCCGACTTGATCTAGCCATGCACTCTTAGATAACTATATTTTGCTCTTGTGAACAGTAACAGGAATGGTTATGTTGCGCCACTCTAGACTATTCCACTCTGGAGCTAGACACATAACTTCTTCCACTTCCGTGCTTGGAATCTCCATGTTAACTGATGTTACAAACATTCCTAAATCGTTTTGTAGATACTGATCTTCTAAGGGCACTTCAATTCCCTCCATTTTTCCACTGTTGTATACAAGAACCCATTTCACAGATTCGCCCAAGAAATACTTTTCTCGCATGCAACTGAACACCGCTTTCTCTCCTACAAAAATTGAAGTTTTTGGACCAAAGAGACGCATCGAGTTGCGAATATTTTTGTTTGGTTCTTCGTCAATATCTAAAATAACCAAAGAGACAAATAATATACAATGAATCGAGTGAAATAATTGTTTTTCTGTATGATTTCAGTTGACATATTGTCTTACGTAACGTGTCTAGGTCTGCAATGGCCTGAAGTCGTGTTGTATAATGCTCTGCATCGCATTTAATGATCCCGGATTGGAAAGATGGGGAATCATAATGGTAATTCTTCGAATTGTACTAAGATGTTAATATTCAACAATCCACAATAAATTTCATATGCATTCAATAATAGTGCAGACTATGGTTTCAGTCTCGGTACGTATATTTTTTATCTTCCAATTTAACTTCAAAATAGTTTGATATGTTAACTTGCACTGGGTAGGATTATTGCATCCAACGAAGACAGTATCCACGGCTGAATTTGCTTTTGTAGTACAGTTTAAATTGAGTAGCTTATTTGCATCAAAATTAGGATATTTCTGGCCTGAGGATGAGGAGAAACTTGATGATGAAGTCCACACATGCCCGTCTTTATAACCTGGAAAGTTATCATAAAGGATATTAAAATCGAAATTGGGTCATACTGCCGTTAAGAATATGCAGCTCCCATACTTTTCTCCACCGGCCAAGTGCACTGGCAAGCATAATCAGAGTCATAGTTCCACGTCATAAGGACCTCTTTCGATTTACTCTTGACGCACTTCACCTGTCCACGAAAAGATTGGAAAGTTCTTTTCATGAGGAGATTAATTGTGGCTCCGTGCTCGTGAAATTCACTAGGAAATGTCAAGCTTAAACTCTGGTGTTGCACAGATTTCTCTTTGTTTTCATATATCATGTGGACTGGCTCAGTGGCATTACACGATACTGTAATTTTTCCATTGTTGAACGACAAATAGGACTCAGATGGGGACACAGTATATTCTAAATACAAGTAGAAACTCTATCAATTATTATTTATTATACAGTATTTGTGTTGTGCTAGAGTGATTGAAGAATAGGTACTCACGTTTTGGCATTTCCACAGACGCCGAAACATCCTGAGCTCTACTCCCAAAACTACCATGACACTTGAAAGAACCCGTAAGTACTTTTGGATCCGATCTATTTTTCAAAGTGAATCCTATTTTGGGGTCGTAAGTTACTTCTGTATCCTTATCTGATATAACATCACGACCATCCTATGAGTTTAGATTTACATTTTAGTTAAGAATTCTACAAAAGATATGAAAATGTTTAACTACTGACCCTTATCAAGGATGCATTTAAGGTTTTCACGTTAGCATTACATGGGATAACAACTTGGAAATATTTTCCATTCTTTTCTACTACAGCTTTAATGTCTTCTTGAGAATTGAAAAGGCCCCTTCTGTCATCTGTATCAGGATTAGGATAAAGTTTTGAACATATTTCTTCAGCGAACAGACATGAGGAATATCCTTACCGTAGAGATAAACAGAGACAGATTCCTTTCCGTAAAAGCTTTCGCAAGTGAATTTGCCCGTCAAGGATGATGAGTCTGTAGCCGACCAAAATGTAGTCTCAAAACATTTCTTCGAAGGAATCAAAACGGTGTCAGTGTAAGCCGCTGATCTAATCTGAGGGTCCTTTGGGTGCTCCTTTCCCTGAAATTCCCATTTGACCGGATAACCGGCTTTGCAAATCAGCTTAATAGCGGCTGTATTTTCAAGCTGGACGTCTTCACTAGTCACGTTAACTCTTTTAAACTTGAAGTCAAGTGATGTAACTAGTTGTGATATTCTGGGTGGCTCACTCTCCGATGGGCAGTTAAGATCGTCTTCCTTTGGAGGTAACTTGGCAGAAGACACAAAAGAAACGATGACTATTATTCCAAATATGATACGATAAAAGCAACTATGCTGGTTTAAATTGTTCTTAGATGTCATCTTGTATATAAAAAAATCTTTCCCGAAAGGTCTATAATGAATATGAACCTTTACAAAAGTGTTTCAAAACAATGTTTGTACAAAGCTCCGCTCTGGTTTCTACAATGAATTGGGACTCCCCGGAAAAAAAATATTTATACCTATTTTTTCTGGTCGCGTTCGCAAAACTGGATATATGAAAGGGTTCCTTTGCACTTACTTGGTAAACCCCAACTGGTCTTGATCTAGCTAGGGTAATCTCAGAGCAACTCAATTTGGTATCGTTTACTGGGAAAATGCTTATTAAATCCACGTGTAACTAAAATAGGCGATGTTTTTATTACGTTTAAAGCAGTGACCTTCAAATGATACTTTTGAGAACTTCGAGAAAATAGAAAAAAAGAGAAATTAATTCATTATACGTAAGAGTTTTGTTGCCCCGGGTGTTGGCAATCATGTCAGATTTTCGGGTAACGAGTTCATTCAAGCCCAACACAACATCCGAATGAATAAACTACCTTAAACCCGGTTTACTTTCCATGAAATGTCCCAATTGTGCCTACTCCTAAATCGTGTAAGACATTTGCTGCGTTGTAGAAATAATTACAACTGTCGTATCAATTACCAATTACGTGTAATAATAGCAAAGAAATATATATACCAGGGATATTAATTTTACTAGATAATGCGACTGCTATCATGGGACTGATGCAGCTTTAGTCTTGTTTATTTCAAAACAATGAAGACTGAATTGTCTCTAGGTTGCAATTTCTCTGCAATTTTATGTCAAAACATCAAGATATGTATAGTGCTTCCTCCAATTTTCGTCGTTGCTATAAGCAATTCGGTCTTTGTTATAAAATAAACAAACTAAAAGCCGACATCAAAAAACCTTCATGATTTACGTAGTCGCAGTATCTACCTACACTTCTTAGTTCAAAGATAATATATTTGTCCAGTGCATGGTCGGAAAGGCAAGGAATGTATGGGGAAATCCATGCTCAAAAAAAAAAAAAAAAACAGAGTTATGTGGACATGAACTTTTCACCATGAAGTTTTATATCGATGAAAAGTTTATTTACGTAATGTTGTCATGTAAGGGTCCAACTTTTCGGCAGCACGTGTATTGATCTCTCCCGAGTTATGCAAAATGTTTTTAAAACAAATGAAGTTTAAACAAGCAACCACGCACCATACCATGCCTTTTAAATGCTTTAAAAAATTGCATTGGGTTATTCCGAAATGTGTTTATCAGCAGATTTTGCGATTGGCAATGACGCTGTTTCAGATTTTAAATGCTCGAATGTCATTCTGTAATGTTCGCAAATGAAATCATATTACATCTATATTACGTTCTGTTACGTAAAGGTTCAAATAAAGATTGTGAAGTATTAAACCAATCGTAAAACAACACTAAAAGAAAGTATGGTAATCCATTGTGGTTACTTATGTTTGTTAATATTTCCATTTATGGCAATTTTCATACATCACTTTCAATTTTATCCACTCAGAACATCTTATATTCCGGTGGGTTATGTTACTGTGTGGAATATTGGCTTGACCATAAACATCACATCAATAAACCAGTCCTTTTGTCGGGAATAGTAGTCCTTCTTCGTGTCTCTTCGGAGTATTGCAAAGTCTCCACATCGAAAGCAGACTGGCCGGAAATGCTGTAGAATCTTTCTTAAGTGCTTTCTCTTAGTCGAATTCTCGATCATGTACACATCTCTTTTCCAGTTCTCGATTAGATCATTTGCATCCTCAAACAGATTAGCTCCAAGTGTCATCATTATGTAGTTTACAAAGTCACCTCCCAGCGTTATGACGACGATCAGTGCATACAGTGTTGGATTTAGTACCAAATGTCGAAATGTCCATACAAGCACATGATGTGCTCATGAATTTGAATAGCAAACCCAATTGGCAATGCTGAGGCCAACACTGCTGCGCATCCCTTCACGTTTATGGACCGAATCCGAAAGAATTTGTCATATCTGCTTAGCATAGGGTAGCCCAATTCGAATGTTTTGCAGTGACCCAGACAATCGTAGAATATGGGTGTCTCCAAGATAACAGTTAGGCCTAGAATCGCAATGGCTCTGAATGGACAGGACAAGAAGACGTACCAAAATAGAACAATGATTGTCCACCAGACTCCAACTAGTATTGGATTCCACTGATCTTGGTAGTTTAAGCCATTGTAGTACTGCAGGATTGAATGAAGAGGGTCCATCTCGGGCTGCATTGGCAACATTGCCAAAGGCAAAAAGATGGGTACAGCGTGTAGGAACAACACGATTCCAATTCCAAGCAATCCTAGAACGTCATTACTGCTTAGTTTGCCCCATCGTCTGACATTGTGAGATCCTTCGGAAGCTTCCAACTCTGAAAGAAGTACCATGACGTTGTTTAGGCTGTCTACAAATCTATGAGCATGAGCCACGAGAACCATATCGAAGGTGAAAGCAAGCAATATTCCGAAAGCGAGCAGCAACCAAATGCATACGCAAGCCCATTTGGTTTCCAAGCTGTGCGAAGATTTCCAAATGGCTACAAAGAGCAGCGTTAATGATGCAGCAAGCGTTAGAAACGATGATACCTGAAACAATTTGTAGTTTTGATCAGTTGGCTGCAAATAACCCAATTTAGCTTTCTTCGTATCCCAATAGAAAATGTATGGTAAGCAGTGAATACGACTGAGAGCTTCGTTAAGCTCCCAAGCTTTTACTGTCCACTTGTTTGCCATTGAAATCTTTCAATGTGAGTTTGTCGAGCTTTAAAACGAATCTGAATGCATTTGACAGCTTTTACTACGTGTGCTAACATACATAGTTGCATGTTAGAAAGTGGGTTGGCTTCTTTAAAAATAGTTTTGTAATATTGATTGCATAACTTCGACTGCGCCTGTATTATATAACAAAACTACGTATTACGTAAACATTTTACGTAACATTACCTATGTTTGTCATGTTTTTGACTTCTAAAGAAACAAAATACATTGAATTTTGGCCAACACGTCTTTTCTCCCGTACAAACTATTCAGAAGAAAATTTACCAGAATATAGCTAACCCAAGACATTTTACTTGAAGCAAATTGAAGAAACCAACTTTACCTGTTTACAACCATAAACTTATTTACACATAATGTTTACTTATAATATGTGGAATCAGTTTCTCAAGCCTCATCCAATCAGAAGGTAGATTAAATTGGATGGATTTTTTCCATTTCTTTAAGAAATAACGTTATCTTTAACGTTACGTTAAGTGTGAAATATCCAAATATCTACACCATGAAGTAATTCAATTCAAGATTTTAAATCCAAATATCACACAACGGGATGCTCCTGCAAACTTACCCCGAGATAATATTACCCAAACACTGAACTGAAGGGTGGTCAGGATTCATCCGAGATCTGGAAGTTTATGGTGCAAGTTTATGTTCTAGATTTAGTACACATTTGCTAAAGCAAATTGAACCCAAATCTATGAAGTGAAGATTAGTTTGATATGTGATATGAGGCTATTCATCGCAAACTTTTTGGATACACAAACGAGCTTTCTAGACATGTTATTTCTTATCTGGTAGATTTGATCGCCGAGCTGCGTCAGCCACTGCCATTACATAAATAGAATGGGTTGTAAAAACTCTGTGAACTTTAACACGTTTCGCCCAAAGGTTATGAAAACATTTCTGTCTAGGCTAATTAAAAACACAAAATTATTGAGTGCATGCACAGGCCCAAATAAGATCATGCTACCACGTGTTTCACAAAGTCTTTAAAATGCCAAAGGTTATATGTCGACGCGTGTGATAACTACAGACATGGTTCGTCTTTTTTCCAAGCTGAAAGGATGAGTTCGGCAAACTCTAAAAAAACATGATGAAAAAATTCACTAGCAAAAGTAAAAGTTGTTATGCATATCGTCTTTCTTTTATTCAAAATAGATCACTGATCAGTCACAACATCTACCGTAAATGCTCTAAAGAACGCCGGGTCTCTAAAGATCGCCGGTCTCCAAACATGGCCGGGGTAAAAATTTACAAAATGGAATTTTGGCCGGGTCTCCAAAGATGGCCGGGTCAAAAATCATATGTGTGAAGCTCCAGTGATAAAACGTTCCCAAAACGGAATATTATTGCTTTATATCATTACCCAAATGTGGAAATTGGCAAATCCCCAATAAAGTGGGAAAATTTTTCGCAATTATACCCAATTAAATTGCAAATCAGTCTGAAAAATATCATATTTTCAGTGT